>SNQJ01S0033571.1:204031-221178 GCA_010110895.2 Picea sitchensis | reverse complement strand
AAAAAAAAAAAAAAAAAATTCATAAAAATAAAAGACAAAAAAATCTTAAAATAAAAACAAATTATAAAAAGTAAAACAACACAAATAAATAACATTGCAAATGGACATTTTTACAAATTCTTGAAAACAATAGTGAACACATGTTTTTCTGATTTTACTCTAAGCAATCGACAATGATACATATGCACGCGCAACAAGAGGTATAAAACCACATTTTATTTTTACTTTGTCACATTTGTCCGTCTTTCTGCATGTTGTGTTTTTCTTCGAACATCTCACAAGTTTTCATGCCGGATTTGTACTAAGTTTTTTTTTCAGGTGCATGGTCGATCGCATCTTGCTGCTAAAGTGATTTTCAAAGATCACAAAACTTTTCAAAAAGAAACATGTCTTATTGACTGCTTGAAGGAGTTTATTCTCGTCTTACACATCGTGGTGTTTGTAGTTACACATAAACCCGTTCATAAAACCATTTGCGCCATGAATGCCTTCCACACATTTCTCCTTCAAAGCAGCTTGTTCATCCTTGTGTTGAAGCCCATCTTCCATTTACTTATCCTTCATGACTTCGCATATGCCTATATTTCTGAGTCGCATACATCTCTTTATCTTTTTCAGTTCATCTTGCCTTGTCAATAAAACTATCCAACTCCCTTTCCCTGACTACATTGCCTTGCCATAAAAACTGCCACTACTGAGATCTTTTCATTTGTAGTCCTACCAATCTTTTTATCCGAACTCGTGTTGACTGATGTGGGATTCCTTAAGGCCCACCTTTCAACAAGTCTTGCCCCATCGACCTCAACACCTTATCTCGGATATAGACTAGAGTCCATTTTTTATTACCTGGAGGCTTGCATTACCTTAATGGCAAGTTATTTTGCCGAAAATCATGGGAATACATAAATGTCCATTGATAGGTGAGATCTTGCAAGTGGCTTGAAATCAGCTCATTTATTATTAGCACTTTGCTAAGATGTACTTTCGGGTGCCTTGGCACTCATTACGACATCAATGGTGGAACACCTCACATTGGTTAATGACGTTCATCATTAATTTGGTAATCAATGACTTATTTTCATGCTTCGACATCGACACATTCATTCATGTGATTCGAATTGTACCATCCCGAGGGTTTAGCGATTGGTGAAGACTATACACTTTTCGCTGACTCTACTCGGTAGTTACAGTGGCATGACTTCAACCATATGAGACTACCACAGTTCCACTTTCATACTCTCTTTTCCATGATTGCGTTACGGCCAATGATTCGACTCCTCCGCTGCGATCCACGTGGATAGCGGTGAAGGCTACAACAACTTGATCCCTTTCCATATGATCACTGCGATGGTGACATCTTCAATGATCTATGCCAGTTGCGTAAACCATATTCCTGTGCATAGTTCATCAACATTTTGGGTAAGTGGAGGTATGTTATTTTCTAAACTTTAATCATGTAATTCCTCAGCTGCTAGCAATGAATAATTTGGAAAATTCCCTCATTAAGTTCCCCTTTCCTTTTTCACTTCTACAAATTATGCCACGTTGCATGAGGACGTGCAACAAGTTAAAGTGAAGTCTGAACTTTATTCACTATCATCACTCCACTTTTCCTACCATCATTCCATTTTTTAGTCTCATTTACCAAAACTATGAACATTTTTTTTCCAATGATACTATGTTGCACTTTACTTCATAAGCAAGCGATATACATATTGGCATGATTCACACATATACAAAAACAAAAAGGGGTTTTCTTATACTCGGTGATGTTTTCCTTATACACATTGATAGCATACATTTTTACTAGAAAATGTATGCAATTATTATCATAGCGACAGAACAATTAACAAAATGAATGTTGTTAACACAAGAACCAACATTCCTTATATTCATGGTTGTCACACAAGAACTAACCATCAGAAACATGTGGAGTTATTACTCATGCAAATCCCATCCTAGAAAACATTCATTATCATCACTCAAACCAACATTCAGATTCCAAAATTTCTTAAGAATATCCATGCATGGTTGCATGAGGGACATCTGATATAAGTTAGTGGGGGTATTATGTTAGCATTTCCAGTATCCTATTCTCATCCACCACTTCCCTTCATCATTCTTCACATTTCAGCCATCCCATTAACCTTTCACAATATCATTTCCATGTAAATATACTTGGGTTTCTGCTTATTGTTCTCCACTTTATTATTCATTTTAGTATTTTAAAAGGAATTTGTGATTAAATGTTAGAAAATCAACATGTTTTCATATATCTCAAATATGTGTGAGCTTTGTAATGTGTAGAATATGTGAAGGATTAATTCAAGAACTTCTCGAATACTTCCTCCACCATTTCAATATTTGAGGGAGATAATTCAAGTCCATTCAAGGAGAAGATCATGAATATTTAGTTTGAATATCTTATCTAAGATATGAGAGATATGTGTGAAGATTTAAAAGGATTATATTTTGTAATAATGGAAAATAGGTTAGAGAGAATAGTGGATCGTAATAATGAGATGGTTATCTTATCTTCAAAAGATCTCATGTATAAAAGAGAGAGTGCTCTCTCTTCATGAGGATTCAATTAGATTATTCAAGTAGAAGACGAATTAGATTATTCAATTAAGATGTAATTAGAATTAGAGTAGTCATTAATGGTAGTCATTAGGATTTGAAAGAGAAAGGATTCTTAGCTTTGATTCATGGTTTTTTGGTTTCATGCTTTCATTATTCTTTTATGAAGATTGATTTGATTATTAAAGGAATGTAAGATTACTTCATTGGTGAGAACTCTCATGTGTTGTTGTGCCATTTAACTCTTCACTTGTTGTATCTTCTTTTTCCTTCTGTAGTTCTCCATTTCTAGATTGTTCAACTACGCAATTTCCCATTCTTAGAGAGTAATTTCATTTACATAACTAGATTAATGATTCTATTTCAGTGTTGTGTTAATGATTGAATTTCAGTTGTAGCTTAAACATTAAGATTAGATTATTCCCACTTCAATCTTGCATATACTTTGCGTGTGCTTCGTCAGTTTATGAACGTCGGGTTGACAAATTAGATAAGTTGGGTAAATATTTTACAATGCAATTAATTCAACATTAGTTTAGCCCAACGTAGAAACTGTTGTTCCTTTTGTTTGATTATTTGTTCCTTTTGAGTCCTGTTGTTCCTTTACAGATGATAGAACAATTTATGCGTTCCAACACAATTGTTGTTCCTTTATAGGTGTTTCATCTCACGGAGGGTGGGTATTGAAAATGAAAGGTAAGAACCTACTTAGGCGACAAGTAAAATGCTTGTTCCAACACCTTTGGTTGATGCATAGAAGTTGTTTTAGGACATCTTTAGAGGAGCCCAACAATGAGGATGTTGCTTCTTGGGATTATCTTTTCAATGGACAACTAAGGCTTTGTTGAGTACTGCGGTGTTGATCACTCCAAGTTGTACCCCAACATCTTGCTCTCTAATCGAAAGAATGGAAAAAGTTCTCAATATTGGGTTTTTGATAAGCTGCCCATATAGCCTCTTGTATGGCATAAAAGGTAAGATACAAACAAATAATATGCACTACCCTAGATTAGAAAGAATAAGATAGATTCAACGATCTTCATCTATATTTATCTTACATTCTTCATAAAGTTGAGTGTTTCTGAAACTTAGATAGATAGTCTTCAATGAAATAAAAATCACTTGGAACAGTTAGTACTTGATTTTTCTAAAGCTGTTGTGCTCGAATAATATTATGTGTATACTTACCGACTTGCATATTCAATCTTTTCCCAAGCTTCTTTGGGTTTTATCAATTGATTGAAGGTGGAACTTGATAGGAACAGACATTCGATTAATCCCGTGCCGTCAGTTCCCTGTATTATCACATTTGGATTTCTTATCAACATCGATGGAATTTGTTTGATTTCCCAAGGTAATCGGGTACAAACCTTTACTTCTTAATAAATCCTCCATATGGGATTTCCATTGGAAACGGCACAGTGTTGGTAAAGTAAGAGATTACTTTGTAGAATCCATATTAAATATATATATATATAGGTTTAAAAGTATATTTAAAAAGGGGTGCATGTATCTCGAAAAGTTAGGTGGTTTTTAAAAAAAGCGACACTGAAAATGAACTTCGGATGTGAGAGTTGTACCTTTAAAAATGCATGGCGGTAGCAAGTGATACGTGGTAGTGTAGAAGTTGTATGAAGTATTACTTTTGCTCTGCAAAGGGTGGGGCTCCGCACAGAAAAGTTGCATGCAAAGATAAATAACTCTAAAATAAAATATTAAAGCTACTTAGGAGTGATTCACTTTTTATGCTTGAAGTGGAAATACACTTTTACACAATTTTAGCATGAACTTTTTTTTTTTCAAAAGTATAAAGAGAGCTTGAACTCAAGACCTCTTACTTAATAAAAAGGAAACTTTTGTGAATGTCCTAGCAAAACATATTGTAATGTTCAAAGGAGGATTGGGGGTGTTGTTGTTTGTTGTGGAAAGATGACCTTGAAGAGCATGCTAAAAAAACTCTTTACACAAGAAAAAAATTAAACTTCGATCAATGACAAGGGTTAGATCTTGGTTAACTTACCCGGAAAGTACACCTTTTCCTGCTCATTTCTGATTTCGAGATTACGCATAGGGTGTGGAAAAGAGCATACCACCAGATTATAAGTAGTATCAATCGAATAAAAAATGTACAAAATAAAATGGAAATGCTTCTACCAAATAATTTAAAAAATCGTATTCAAACTTGCATACCTCTGGATCTGGCTGTAATGGTTGTATCTTGGGCAAGCGAAAACCTTTTGGTGAAGCGAGAAAGTGTTCCTAAATGAAGCAGTACTTCTGAGGATGTAATGGAATAGTCTCTTAGCCCATAAATGTGAAATGATAGAAAATAGAGATGAGGAAGCGAAAGCTTTACGATCTCGATCTACAATAGGAGTGGGTCTTCAAGCAGGCTTTGATACCATGTTCGACAACACATGTATTACAATAGAGGAAGAACACCTTCATTAGCCACTCATATAGTAGGTCAAATATCAACTTGATGTTTTCGTAGTAAACCCTACAGGAAACATCCACAATAACCCAGCCAGCGACCACTTGGGTGAGTTTATTAATGCAAAGAAAAAAGATTCTGAGAGATTTTACAAGAGAGTTTCTTACAATCAATTATCGACAAAATGACCCTCCATTCTCTTTAAATAGAGATCATGGAACTTATTGAGTGTTAAATAGCCAGATCAATGGTCGTTAAGATCGAAGAGAATATGAACCGTCAGAACACTCTATGTAAAGACATGTCACCATTATTTGTCCAGTTCCCCTAACTACAAATGCAAAATACTAATGCATACTAAAACACACTAAGAAACACACTTTTCCCCAATGACTGTAATAGACCAAAGTAGATCTTAACTAACTCTAAGTGTCTAAATATCCTAACGCCTTTCCTATTTTTGAGCAACACAGCTCAATCTAAGATCCTATGTTGAACTCCAAAACTTTATATGATTGGTCCACAACATGTTTTCCCTTATACATATCATGTTTGTCGAACATCTGTTATAAGGGGACACATCCCTTGGAAGGTTGTTGTTTAGGTAAGTCTATAACTTCTAAGTTCATGGAGTAACAAAGTTACCAACTTAACAAGAAGCTGTGAACCTCAAAACAAGAACTCTAGCCTTAAAAAAACCCATATTTTTTTTGTCAAAAACAACAAAATCAACCCCCAAATCAAAAAGTGATGCTACTAGTAGCGCCAACTTTCTAACTAGGTTAAAATTACAACACTTTTTAAGCAGCCGGAGTTGCTCGAGAGCCTTAAAATGTACCTAAATCAAAAGTGATGTTACAAAACAAAATGTTTTAAACATGAAATCATAGTTGTTTCACGACCTAATAAAGAAATTGTGGTGTTATAAATAATTAGAAGATAAAATAAAATAAAAAAAAAAAAAAAAAAAAAATTTATTTACAATTTTTTTTATTTTTATTTACATTAAAAATAAATAAACGGAAAGGAGAAAATCTTGTAAAATAGGTATTTTAATGACATAACAACACATTTTAAAATGGAATTGAAAAGAAGGTGAAAAGAAAAATAATTAAAAAGAAACTACAAAAAATCATAAAAGCAAAAAAATTACTTATATATATATATATATATATGAAAAATAACAAATTCAACCAAAAAGGTCTAAAATAAAAAAATATTAAAAATGATAAACTAAAGGCTTTAAAAATTAAAATAAAAGAATAAAAATTAAAAAACATATATTTTTAAAAACAATGTTTAAAATGAAAGGCCAAAACAATTTTAAGCCAAAATCAATGCTTGAAAGAGACCAAAGAAAATTTTTCAAACCCGTTTAGTAAACTTCTAAGCAAATTAAAATTATTTTACAATGCAAAACCTATCAATTTTAAGGCATTTAAGTAAAGAGGCTAAATAGAAAAGCTCAAATATAAACAAATTTAATAACAATTTAAAAGACAAAATTAAAAATTAAAAATAAAAACAAATTTTTTTTTTTTTTAAAAAATAACAAAAAAATTAATCAAAATTAAAATAAAAATTAATTTTTTTTGCAAAAACTATATATTATTGGGGTGTGGGTAAGGTGCATGTACAGGACCCCTGAGGATGATTGGGCATGTTGGGGTGGTGGCTGGCCTCCATGGCCTCACATCACTTAGATGCATATAGGTTTTTAATTTTGTTTGTTTTTTTTATAAAATTTTACATATTTTTTAAGTTTTTAATAAAGAAATATTTATTTTGTAATTTTATGTTTTTTTTTTAAGTTTTCTATTAATTTTAAATATTTTAGATGTTTTAATTTAGTTTTTTAAATATATAATTTTAATTTTTGTGTTTTTTCTTTTAAAATTTTGGACCATACATTGTTTTTTTTTTACCTTTATTTTCTTGTTTTAAACTTTATATATATATATATATATATATATATATATATATATATGCCTCTTATATATATATATATATATATATATATATATATATATATATATATATATATATTATTTTTTATTTTTCATTTTCTTTCCTTTCCTTTTTAGCTTTTAAGTTTTTCTTCAATTTTTATCAAATTTGTTTTTTAATCTTTATTTTAATTGGCGCATTTTTCTTATTTTTTTTAGTTTAATTTATCAAAAAATTGGAATACCTGTTTTGCTAAATATTTAAAATATAGTATTATTTTAACTTACAATTTTTCTATGTATTGAAATAAATGTAAAAATGTGTTAAAAATGATATTTTCACTATATTTAAAAAGAATGGAACCATAAATTAATAAGGAGAGGAGGGTGAAATCAAGGAACGGTAACACTTTGTTAGAATCGGCCTCAAAATTCAAGAAAAACATTTTTGACGAACTAATAGTATTGTTGGTTGAAGAAAAATTGATGAAACTATTTTCAGCGAAGATTTGGGCGATCGTCGGGCGGTACGCTGGTATCCCTCTATTTTTAGCATTGTAAATATTTATTGAGACCGGATTTTTTCCATCCGGCCAATATTCTTTCAGTAGAGCGATATTAAAACAAATCTTCGGTGAACTAGTTTTGGCGAAAATATTGGTGGTGAAACATCTTTGGCGAGAAAGAAGAACCTATATCAACCCGCATCATCGTTCAAACATTTTCTAACCTTTTGGTGTTCCTTCGTGATTGTGAGGGTTCCTTCGTGATTATGAGCATTGGCATTTGGCCAGGCATTGTGGTCCTATGGTTTGCGTGTGTTGGTCGGGTTGTTGATTGGCCGGGCATTAGGTGAATGAAAACTGGAATAATGTATACATTTTTTGGGAATTTTGAATTTGAATTTGTTTTTTAAATTAAATTTAGTTTTATTGTGACCTCATAATGAAGCCGCATTTGGGCACACTTGTAACCCACACTCTTACCGCATCAAGTCATGAATCCGGAGCTTAGCAGTGGATTTAAGGGGAGACGACCGATAATGGCTGTGATATCAAGATGAATATCTAGGGAACTTTCACCTATTTATTGCAAATATCACACATAGATAGAGTGCTAACATTATTGGACATGAAAATATGTATCATAAACTACATTCTTTATAATTTTATTGTTTTTTATAATTTTTTTTTTTTTTTTTTTTTTTTTTTTTTTTTTTTTTTTTTTTTGTTTTTTTTTTTACATTTCATACCAAACCAATTTGGTTTATTATTATGAAAAAAATTGATTTGTAGAAGGCGATTTGATTACATGTTTATGACTAATGTAATTAATTCATTCATCATTAGAGATTTGAATTATGAACAATTTGATTACGTGTTTTATTAATATAGAGAGTGTGGCAGTCAACAATCTATTGGCGGTTTTTCCGATGAAAACTGAAAATCTCACCCACAACAATCTCATATCCAATATGAAATTAATTAAAATAATTATCTATAATTCTGGAAGTAAATATAGTAAAAGAAAAAAAGTTTAGTTTTATATCTAGGTTAATATTATTTTTAAATATAAACTTGGTTTTTAATTTATAATTTTTAACACTCTAATTTTAATTTTAATTCATTTTTAAACTTTAATTACAATTTGCCAAGAATCACTTTCAATTAGAATTTTAGATTTATTTTTGTAAGTATGAATGCAAAAAACAACTTACACATACTAAGTGTAATTTTATTTATTTATCTAGTTAATCCAACAATTATTATTTATATGATTATTTCTTAGTAAAATGAAACTGATAAATTTTAAATATAAATACTTGGTGATGCATAGTACTTATAACTAAATGAAAATTAATATATGTAATTTTACCTTTGTAATCAACAAATTTATAAATTCTAAATAAAAGGTAAAATTCTAAATAAAGGTCATATATATATATATATATATATATATATATATATATATATATATATATATATATATATATATATATATAATTCTAAATAAAAAGGTAATTTATAAATATATTATAATAACTATTGTGAAATAATAATAATAATAATCTATTTTTTAGGGTCACAGCCAAGCCACTAGAGAATTTGGTGTATGAGATCCCCCTTGTTTGCAGGGACAAGGGACCTCTCCATGTTGATTTATTTGGATTATTTGGTACAAAAGTCTACAGTATACATACCCTACCCCTACAGTTTGAACTTTTGACCTCTTAAGGAAACACATGTTCTTAATAACCATTAGGCACACTCAGATTGTATATTAAATGGTTTATATGAAATGATAAAAATAATAAATATTTTTTTTTTTTTTTTTTTTTTTTTTTTTTTTTTTTTTTTTTTTTTTTTTTAACATAATTAAATAAATAAAAAGATTTTTTTTTTTTAAATAATTAAATAAAATAAAATAAATAATAATATTTTTCATTTGTAATTAAGATCTGAAAGAAGAAATAAAAAGTTTATTTTAGATTCCTATGTGTGCCATAATGTTGGAATCTAATTTTTGTTCATCTTCAAGTTACCATCCTTGGTTCTCGTTATTATGAGTATTTTTCAATCTTATTATGTTATTCACATCATCACATTCTCATGGTTTATCCATGTACCAAATGACTCTCTACTCACTTTCATTTGAAGTTCTCCAAACAACTTATGCCACGAAATCTTGCAAACATAAAATCAAGTATCTCACTTGTATTCTTCATATCATGTGCCTCTTCTTAAAAAAAATCCTTGACCTTTACCTATTTTAAAAATCCTTCTCCTTTACCTTACTTTTGTTGTGGTATGTATTTTTCAATGATTTTCTACCTCTTTTTAGTTGATTGATTCCACTTTTGAGGTCTACAATGTCCCACCTTTTAACACTTTAACAAATTCCATGTTCCACTATATATGTGTATAAGACCATTTTGTATTGTGAATAATAAATTATGGTTACTTACATGTAAAATGTTTATATTATAATAATAAAAAGTTGATATGTATTGTTTTAGAATATATATATATATGATTTGTGGCATGAATATAGACACACATTATATAGAGGTTTTCATGGTTAAAATATTATTATTATTATTTTGATATATACTATATTAAATTTGAATATTTTTTTAAATTGGTAGATATTTGTATTAAGTAATAATCTCATGGTTAAAATATTAAAATCACTATTTTGATATACTTTATTAAATTTGAATCTTCTTTTAACAATAATTTGTAGATATTTGTATTAAGTAAAAAGTTGCAACAAATGTTCATAGTAAGGTTGTATAAAAAAAGGGTTATTATCAAAATCTCATAGTCCAAAATAGAATAAAGATATAGCTTATAGTTGTCTACAAACAACTATAACTATAAAATTTCAAAAGGAGTACCTTATAGTGAGTTAATTGCCACCGGCATTCTAAAATTTCAAATTTTTGGGTGCCACTTTTCTTTATTTTGCAAGTAATTTTTAGTATTTTTTGTTTGGTTGATTTTATGCATTTATTTGTAGTTTAGATGGCATTTTAATTATTAGGGACATTAAATCACGTTGGAAGGACTACAACCCAAGTGCTTTGTCTTCAATTCATGATTGTTCCCATCAATTAACCTTCACCAAAACTTTTATAAAACCAAATCTGACAACAATTTTTAGCCATGTTAGTACTGCTTACATTTCAAGGAATTATCAAAACATAAAACATTATATTAATTCTAATACGGTGAATATCTAGCCTGTCATTATCCCTTTTACCAGTATTCTTTATCTTGTAGACACATTTTCATAGTTCCGCAATACTAAGACTATATGTGATTTTGTATAAAAAACACCATCCTCATCCAGTTGTAGTGCTTCCTTGGACATCTGATCTGCAACCTTGTTATATGTTACATGTGTGATGTGTTTTTAGTTGAATAAAACTTCCACACAGTCTTCTAATTTTTTCCATCCATGGTTGCAAAGCGAGTACCTATAAATTATTATCATTATTGAACCAGTCAATAATGAACTTTGAATCACATGCCATCATTAATCTTGTAACCTTCAATACATTTGCAAAATACAACATGCACCATAAGGCTAACATTTCTCCTTTTGTATTTGTCCCATACCCATGGTTCATTTTCATATTGAAGGTCCCTAAGGCTGGGCATTTTAAAATAGACCCTGCCCCACATTTTTTTTCCATGTCGTGTGAGGCTTCATTAAAGAACCCTATTGCATAATCCAAATCCAAACAAGGAGGTCTATCAATCCTTAAGTTCTTTAACTTTTGGACAGGTTTGTATTCTCCCAAGTCTTGTAGGATGCAAGTACACACTCTGTCAAGGCTAGGAAAAGTATTTTCAAATATAATTATATTTTTTGTGTTTCCATAATATTTACTTGTGGTATTATGACATTTTAGAAGTTTTCCAATCCACTTTATTTTGTGAGTATGTTACATCACATAATTTATTATATACCATAGTATTGTTCTCAACATATGCCCATATTACTAAAAATAAAAATTCTAACATTTATTGGGGTAAAAGAGTATAAGATTTACCCTATGGGGTTTAACATTTATTTATCTAAATTAGAGAAATATTATATTTTAGAATGACCTATGCTACATTGTATTTTCATATATCAATTATAATACTTTACGATTGCAACTAATAAATTCCATGAGGATTCCAAATGAATGTGTTATAGAGCTCACACATTTAAATTTTAAGTGTCCCATGTCACATACCATCCCAACACTCTAATCACCTATAATTGCATCCTTTCAATTGTAATCTTCGAACTTCTACCTCCTCTCTCAATCTCTGGCAATTCATATTCTTATGGCCCATCTCTAGGGTAGTTACAATTGTTCTTGTTCTTTACGTACCATGAACAATCATTTCAACTTCTACATGGAATTGGTTCAATAGTTATTATCGATGCACCATACATGTTGCTTTTGATCTTGTAATCCCTTGTACATTTTGTCAATTCATTGAGGTTAATATATGCACCCTCAGAGAAACCATTAGGATTGATCTATTCCATGGTAACGTTGAATGCTATTCTACCAAGAACTCGATCAACGTAGTCCTCAATCCTTCAACTACTCATAGACCATACTACACAAAGAATTGACCAATTGACCAATAAACATTCTTAGAACCTTTTAGGTTTTGTTGACATGTTCTAGAAACATTACTCCATTAATTCCATTAATTGTCCATCAATGTGATCTTCAGTCAATTATGCATAGTTCATTAAATCTATCACTTCCATATTAGGTCGGTTCTCTCCTAGTGGAACTTCCAACAAAACTTAGTACTTAGTGGCACTCTGACCTAATTGACTATTTGACTTCTTACCCGATTCCTTATGATTCCCTGGGAAATGTTTAATTTGTCTACTCCAATTCCTTTAATATCATGATTGATCTTCACATATTTTTGTTTCCATCATGCACTTGTGGAGAAAATATACTTGTATATCAAAATTTACAAAGATATATTTCAATAAAGATTAGTAATTGATAATGAAAATTGTTTACAAAATAAATGACTTCTCAAAATACAAGTCAAGGGTGAGTCAAGTAATAAGTTGTGAATTTTAATTGGATATGTTAATTGGGTCTAGGTCAAGTGTTAGAGAGGACAATTTTTGCACTTTTGACATGTTTTCTTTTCATGAGAAGACTATTGATTAGGACTATTCATGAGTTAATTTTTTATTGGGGACAAAGGTAACAACAATCTCATTCTAGCACATATATATGTGTGTGTAACCTCTAAACAAAATTTTGGTTGGTAACCTACCCAAAGTACTCAATTGTTAACCTAGTGGAAATATGTTGGTAACCAAGAGAGAATCTATTACATCTCTCTCTGTCTCTATACTATCAACTCCGTCCACTTGCCGCTCTTTTTCTCTAGAGGAAAACCATGATAGTTTGGTCATTGTTCTACTATTTTTCTTTCATTGTGAAGTAATTATTTTGTTGGTTGATGTTTGAAAATCATATAGGTTATAAGTTTCACCTTTCCATATAAATTTCAAGAATCTATTTTGAATATTTTTGACACAATCATAGAGCTATATTAACCATTCAACACATAATAACATATCAATTCCATTGACTAGTAAGGCATGAAGTTCCATTTGAAGCTCTATTTTACTAGTTTTGTAGATACCTTTTGACACTTTCCTATATCCCTTTGATTTATTCATCATTTGAGATCTTGGTAGTATATACAAATATAGAATTTACTTTTTTTAGGGTTGTTGATATTTACAAAATTTTTGTGTGTTGGTGTAATTTACTAGTATTGTGGCATTGTTGCTCTTTAAATGAAAAAGAAAAGAGTTGAAAGCAATCTTGCAAAAGGTAGAATTCATTTTGTTATCAAATATAAACAACCATGAGTAAGATGGAATTGAATTGAAAAGAGTGAATATGGCATTGTACTTAACAAAGGATAATCTAGTGTCATATTGTATGATTGTAGTTCAGAACAAGGAATATATATGGAACAATTATTTCTTGAGTGCATGGTATTTTTTAACACAATTTCGTAATTATTAGCGAGAGAGTCTTAAAATATTATTAAAATAAGTAATCTAGTGACAAATCCCCTTAAAACTTGGTTCAAATTGTTTGCTAATGACAATTACACTAAGATCAAGATATTTTCCATGAATAGAAAATCTATATTCCTTTGTTAATGTTGGTATTTCTATAATTAGTCAATCTATTCATAGATTGATTTCATTTTAGGTAATCTGTAATGGTCATTAGCCTAGCTATCAAGATTCCTTAGGTTGGTGAGTCAGGGCTAAACTGTATATATTCTTTCTTAGTTATGGCCTCAAACAAGAATTTCATTTGAAACTCAATGATTAACATGAGTTATGTAATTCATGCCAAGTTTTGCATTTTTTATGTTCTTCATTTTCATAACAAAGAGAAAATATTCATTGCCAGAGTCATTTATATTTGGACTAGGTTGACAAAATACATCTTGAAACCATCTAGTGAGACCTAATGGGTAAGTAAATCTCCCCTATGCTTCACATGTCCTACACATTGTCATGAGTCTTGGTCACATCTCTATGTAAGACATGGGTGACCTACTTGTGTAGATAAAGCTGCTCAAAGGAACAGGTCTCCCACTTTGGTGGTCTTTCCAATGTCTTCCACTTTGGTGGTCTTTTCCAATTGTAGATGCCCTTTGACTAAAGGAATAGTTATTACGAATACTTCATTTTGGATGAGTAAAGTCTAATTTATTTTGACAATATTTAACTAACTCTAGAGATAATCCAATGTGAAATCTTCAAACCTTTAGACCTAATATCTCTAATAGACAACTAGTATTAATCATCACATTAGTATTAGTCATCACATTACTATTTGTAGAGGGTTATATTAGGAATATGAACAACCCTCATACAACATTTTCACCATAAGGAATAAGGAATATATATGTTATCTTAGTGGATTGAACCACGTTCAAAGAATATGCACATCACGTTATTTTTGGGGAGTTATCCACTCAATGTAGAAATCTCATAGTTTATAGTACACAATTAGGTCCTTTATGTAACTTTAGGTGACCATAAAATTATTTCACAGTTATGTATTTAGTTCCACCATATCCACAACTATCCAAAAAATTTGTCCTTAAATCTCTCAAGTGATCCAACTATATAATATAACATTTACATAGTTCATATGTTATATAATAATGTTATATTATATAACATTATCCAATTTGTGATCAAATAAGAGTGCACCCTTAGTAAAACAAGTTTTTCTTATGTTACTTTAGATTAAAGAAAAGCATAATGAAGTTGTTGTGCCTTACTAAAGATTTCTTATGTTATTAGTGGATGCGTAAGGTTATGAATTTACTAAAGATTTCTTATGTTATTAGTGGGTGCGTGAGGTTATGAATAGTGGATCCAACCATAGGGTACTTTTAATATGCACATGCTATTGAGTTATTTTTGGGTAGTTATCCACTCAATGTAGAAATCCCTTAGTTTATAGTTCACAATTAGGTCCCTTTATGTAACTTTAGGTGACCATAAAGTATTTCACAGTTATGTATTTAGTTCAACCATATCCACAACTATCCAATATTAAGAGTTTTTGTTTTCTAGAGCCAAAATTCATACGATTTACAATTGTTTTCAAGATAAAAATAGGTTTTGGACATGGAGGAATATGATGTTTGGTTTAATAATCAACAACAAATAAACTCAAAACTATATCAAGCAAGGGAGTTAGGGATTTTATAGTTAATAAATCCCTTAGTGGAAATATGGTTCCTTTATGTAACAATTAGGTATAAATCCCTTAGTGGAAATCCCTTAGTTTATAGTAAAATTAGGTCCCTTTATGTATCCCTTAGTGGAAAATCCATTAGCTTATAGTAAAATTAGGTCCCTTTATGTAACTTTAGGTGACCATACAATATTTCACGGTTATGTATTTAGTTCAACTATATCCACAACTATCCAACAATTTATTATGTTATATAATTTAATATAACATTATCACAATAATTGCATTTGCTCCACCTCATCTTAATTTATATTAGGAATACAAACATCCCTCAATTCCATCCCATTTAACATGACAATAAAGGAAATAGTATAAAAACTCAATGACATGTAAGCAATGCTAATGGGAAGTTTAAAGCAATGGCATATAATCCATATCCATGCAAGACCTTCACCTCGTTGTGATTAAAACATGGGTGTGAGAGGTTATGAAGATTAAACTCTTTGTTTTGGGGATTCTAATGCATTACATTATATGCAGTCTTTGTGGATCCAACCATAGGGAACTTTTAAGGAATCTTAAAGAAATGTTCTAAGACATTTTTTTAGTGGATCCAACCATATGGAACTTTTAATGAATCCACTTGCTTGTTGTTTTTCTGAATTAATTTCCCTTGGTGAACCCAACTTTCTGATTTCAATGAATTCTTTGTGTGGGTTTTATTGATTATTATGAAAAGATTGTTGTTTTATCTTATGTCCCTTATCCCTTTAGTCATCAGTATTTTCCTGAGCAGTCGGCCAAGAGTCGAATCGACGATCGTCACTTCGGTGTTTAAATACCTATAGATTCAAATGCCCTATTTTTCTGTGCATGGATGATGAGTGAAGGATAAGAATTTGTCATGTTGTCTATCCCTTACTTATCTTTTAGTTGACTGATTCATGGATGAATGTTTAGTCTTTGCGTCTTCTTCTTTGTTGTGTATTATGAATGATAAACCTTTGAGTTGAATGACAGTCCCTTGGCGAACTCAACTTCTGATTCCAATGACTTCTATGTGTGGGTTTTATTGATTATTATGAAAAAATTGTGGTTTTATCTTCTGTCACTTATCCCTTTAGTCATCAGTCCATGCTTGAGCAATCGGCTAGGAGCTGAATCGACGGTCGTCACTTCAGTGTTTAAATACCTATAGATTCAAATGCCCTGCTTTTCTGTGCATGGATGATGAGTGAAGGATAATAATTTGCCATGCTGTCTATGGACCCCTTAGTTATCTTTGAGTTGATTGATTCATGGTTGAATGTCTAGTCTTTGTGCCTTCTAATGAGCGAGTACCTCTACGGCTTGATTGTTTAAAACTTTGACTTATCTCTGTGTTTTTAATTGCTTGAACTTGTGTACATCTCTGGATTTTTATTGATAAACTTTGCATTGTGGATAGATATTGAGGAGTGATGTCGACACGATATTCTCCAAACATTCCTCACAAATTCTCTAGGCATTCTCAAGAAGGAAGAACAAGAACTCCTTCTTCGACTAAGACTTTGAGTGAGCAACAATAATCTCGTCAGAGGAGATTTTCAAATGAGTCTATAAATAGATCAACTGCAGAACCTTCTCAAGCCAATGATATGGATGCATCCTTCTTATATAGGTTGCGCATCAATACTCCTACACCTAAGAATGTTAAAATTGTAAATTTTTAATTTTTGAAATATGTTTTTTTTGCAAGTTTGAATTTCATGTATGAAGTGATATATCTTAAAAAGATGGCTTAGAGTCCAAAATTTTGGAGTTAAATGTCTTAGTTTTTGTTATCATCCTAAAATGGATGTGGAACTTATGTATTTTACAGTGTTACTATTCATACTTTGATTATATATATATATATATATAT
>SNQJ01S0033571.1:190038-204022 GCA_010110895.2 Picea sitchensis | reverse complement strand
ATGTAGAAATACCTTAGTTTATAGTTCACAATTAGGTCCCTTTATGTAACTTTAGGTGACCATAAAGTATTTCACAGTTATGTATTTAGTTCAACCATATCCACAACTATCCAACAATTTGTCGTTAAATCTCTCAAGTGATCCAACTATATAATATACCATTTGTACAGTTCATATGTTATATAATATAACATTATCCAATCTGTGATCAGATAAGAGTGCACCACTTAGTAAAGCAAGATTCTTATGTTCCCATATTAAAGGCATAACAAGTTGGTGTGCACCACTTACTAAAGATTTCTTATGTTATTAATGGGTGCGTAAGGTTATGAATAGTGGATCCAACCATAGGGTACTTTTGATATGCACATGCTATTGAGTTATTTTTGGATAGTTTTCCTCTCAATGTAGAAATCCCTTAATTTATAGTACACAATTAGGTCCCTTTATGTAACTTTAGGTGACCATAAAGTATTTCACAGTTATGTATTTAGTTCAACCATATCCACAAATATCCAACAATTCCAACTATATAATATAACATTTGCACAGTTCATATATTTTATAATATAATATTATCCAATCTATGACTAGACAAGAGTGCACCGCTTAGTAAAGAAAGATTTCTTATGTGCGCCATAGTTCATTTTGTTTATGTAAAGATAGGCTTTGGACATGGAGGGATATGATGTTTGGTGCAATAATCAACAAAAAATAAACTCAAAACTATATCAAGCAAGGGAGTTAGGGAGTTTATAGTTAAGGAATCCTTTAGTGGAAATCCCTTAGTTTATAGTAAAATTAGGTCCCTTTATGTAACTTTAGGTGACCATAAAGTATTTCAAAGTTATGTATTTAGTTCAACCATATCCACAACTATCCAACAATTTGTCGTTAAATCTCTGAAGTGATCCAACTATATAATATACCATTTGCACAGTTCATATGTTATATAATATAACATTATCCAATATGTGATCAGATAAGAGTGCACCGCCTAGTAAAGCAATATTTCTTATGTTCCCATATTAAAGCCATAACAAGTTGTTGTGCACCACTTACTAAAGATTTCTTATGTTATTAGTGGTTGCGTAAGGTTATGAATAGTGGATCCAACCATAGGGTACTTTTAATATGCACATGCTATTGAGTTATTTTTGGGTAGTTATCCACTCAATGTATAAATCCCTTAGTTTATACTACACAATTAGGTCCCTTTATGTAACTTTAGGTGACCATAAAGTATTTCACAATTATGTATTTAGTTCAAACATATCCACAACTATCCAACAATTTGTCGTTATATCTCTCAAGTGATCCAACTATATAATATATACCATTTGCACAGTTCATATGTTATATAATATAACATTATCCAATCTGTTATCAGATAAAAGTGTGCCACTTAGTAAAGCAATATTTTTTATGTGCCCATATTAAAGTCATATCAAGTTGATGTGCACCACTTACTAAATATTTCTTATGTTATTAGTGGGTGCGTAAGGTTATGAATAGTGGATCCAACCATAGGGTACTTTTAATATGCATATGTTATTGAGTTATTTTTGGGTAGTTATCCTCTCAATGTAGAAATCCCTTAGTTTATAGTACACAATTAGGTCCCTTTATGTAACTTTAGGTGACCATAATGTACTTCACAGTTATGTATTTAGTTCAACCATATCCACAACTATCCAACAATTTGTCCTTATATCTCTCCAGTGATCCAAATATATAATATAGAATTTGCACAGTTCATATGTTATATAAAATAACATTATCAAAAAAAATTACATCTTCTCCACCTCATATTAATTTATATTAGGAATACAAATACCTCAATCCCATCCCATTTAACATGACAACAAATGAATTAGTATAAAAACTCAATGAAATTTAAACAATGCTAATGGGAAGATTACATAAATGGCATATAATCCATGTCCATGCAAGACCTTTACCTCGTTGTGATTAAAACATGGGTGCATGAGGTTATGAAGATTAAACTCTTTCTTTTGGGGATTCTAATGCATTACATTATATGCAGTCTTTGTGGATACAACCATAGGAAAATTTTAAGGAATCTTAAAGAAATGTTCTAATACTTTTTTTTAGTGGATCCAACCATAGGGAAATTTTAATGAATCCACTTTCTTGTTGTTTTTTAGAATTGATCTCCCTTGGCGAACCCAACTTTTTGTTTTCAATGACTTCTTTGTGCAGGTTTTATTGATTATTATGAAAAGACTATCGTTTTATCTTCTGTCCCTTATCCCTTTAGTCATCAGTCCTTGCCTGAGTAGTCGGCCAGGAGTCGAATCGATGATCGTCACTTCGGTGTTTAAAGACCTATAGATTCAAATGCCTTTCTTTTCTATGCATGGATGGTGAGTGAAAGATACGAATTTGTCATGCTATCTATGGACCCATTATTTTTTAGTTGATTGATTCATGGCTGATTGTTTAGTCTTTGCATATTCTTCTTTGATGTGGATTGTGAATGATAAACCTATGAGTAGAATGACAGTCCCTTTGCGAACCCAACTTCTTATTTCAATGACTTCTATGTTTGGGTTTTATTGATTATTGTGAAAAGTTTGTGCTTTTATCTTCTGTCACTTATCCCTTTAGTCTTTAGTCCATTCCTAAGCAGTCGATCAGGAGCCAAATCGACGGTCGTCACATCGATGTTTAAAGACCTATAGATTCAAATGCCATGCTTTTATGTGCATGGATGGTGAGTGAAGGATAAGAATTTGCCATGCTATCGATGACCCCTTATCTTTTATTTGATTGATTCATGGATGAATGTTTATTCTTTGTGTCTTCTTCTTTGACATGGATTGTGAATGATAAACCTATGAGTGGAATGACAGTCCCTTTACGAACCCGACTTCTTATTTCAATGATTTCTATGTGTGGGTTTTATTGATTATTGTGAAAGGTTTGTGGTTTTATCTTCTATCACTTATTCCTTTAGTCATCAGTCTGTGCCTGAGAAGTCGGCCAGGAGCCAAATCAACGGTCATCACTTCGGTGTTTAAAGACCTATAGATTCAAATGCCCTGCTATTCTGTGCATGGATAGTGAGTGAAGGATAATAATCCATCATGCTGTCTATGGACACCTTACTTATCTTTTAGTTGATTGATTCATGGATTAATGACCATTATTTGAGCCTTCTAATGAGCAAGTACCTATGTCGATTGATTGTTTAAAACTTTGATTTATCTCTGCGTTTTTAATTTCTTGAACTTGTGTAAATATATGGATTTTTATTGATAAACTTTGCATTGTGGGTAGACATTAAGGAGTGATGTCGACATGAGATTATTCAAACATTCCTCACAAATGCTCTAGGCATTCTCAAGAAGGAAGAACAAAAACTCCTTCTTCGACTGAGACTCCTTGTGAGCACCAACAATCTCGTCAAAGGAGATTTTCAAACGAGTCTGTAAATAGATCAACTGCAGAACCTGCTCAAACCAATGTTATGGATGAAACCTTATTAGATAGGTTGCGCATCAATAATCCTACACCTAAGAGTGTAGGGAATAACTCTGGACAAGAGAATATTTCTGGCAAGTTTCTTAAATTTTGTTTATTTTTGTTGAATTTTGTTGTATTTAAATTTATGTGAGGTTAAATCTTGAAGTTATTTCAAATGTGTGTGTAGGCAATCAATTTAGAGTAAGGGTCAACAATGAGAGTGATAGTCACGAAGATTAAAATGTTGGTGCAGAGGGTGAAGGTGGGTTTAGGAGGCCACATTATAAAGAAACAAAAGATTACATGCCAACATCCACATATTCTTCAGATGTTGGTGATGAACTTCCCTGGGAAGGGAATATTGAAGCAATGACTCTTGAGTGATGCTCATGTGTTAAAACGAGGTTGGAAAATGATTTGGTGGTCTTGGAACTTCCTTAGGAGAGAAAACAAAGTTTTCAAATTGTTTTGCATTCACTAGAAAAATTTATGGATGCATATCAAAAGATGGGGCCAACCACTGATAGTTTTGTCGATCTAATGAGGTGGAGAAAGTTAGAGGTGATGGGTCTTGATAAATGGAAGACATTAAGAAATAGAGTTTCAAAAGAAGATGCCATCTCCATGTTCAATTTCAACGAGGGCCCAAAGCGTAAAATGTTGAAGGTACAATATTTTAAGCATCCTGACTTTGTCGGACATCTGTATAACATATTTTTGGTGGCATATGGGAAATTGTCGTGGAACGATGAGGTTCCACACTATTTTGCAAGACATTTTTTTGCAGAGTTTTTCTTGCACATGCACCCGGATTTTAATAGTCTACCGTCCAAATATTATGGGACTGGTAAAGGACGTACATATGATTGAAAAGGGTCATATCAAAGTGTGGTGATGTAGGAGCATCACTCCAGCCTAGCCTCAACACCATCCAACCAGCACATTCAGCATGCATTCATGAAGGAGAGAGACAAATCCCTCTCGTTTTGTCCTAAATTTTGAATCAAAAATCGGATCCCATTTGGGGATTTGCGTTGTAAGGATTTTAATGCCAAGCCAACCCTTTCTTGGTTGAGGTTTCCCTAACTGGTAACCTACAACAAGCCCAGGTCATAGTCAGGCCTAGGCACTCCTTTTGTGTAATTTAGCCGTAAGATCCACTCTATGAGAGAGATGGCTCAGAGATGGTAAGGTGGAGGATAAGCTTGAGAGAGCCCTCTTTGTAATTAGAGGAAGAATGAATTAGGAAGAGAGTTAGAGACTCAGGTAGAGAGAGAGAGAATATGAGAGAATAAGTAGAGAGGTCTCAAAAGACAGAGTTGAGACTTGTTACAGTCCAGCCATTGTAAAAACGTTTGTATAGACATTTCTGAATATAATAGAAGAGGAGTTTTTCCTCCAATGAACTGTCTGTGTATGTTTACATATTATTATGCATTTTCTATTTTGAATGCATAACTGGTGAAGAATTTGTAGAGGTTTCATCTCTTCCTGTCTTGGAGTTTCCAGGTGCAAGGAGTGCATAGAGTCTACAAGGTGTGCATTGACAGAGGCGAGACAACCTCAGGAAAGCTCAAGAGGGATAGTGTTGGACCTTCACCAACAGGAGTGCAAGGAGTGCACAGGAAGGAACTCTATTTCGAGTTCAGGGAGGAAGGAACGACTGAAAGCTCTGTGGAAGCTTTGCCAGGCAAGCTTTGAGAGAATGCACAGGGTTCATTGAGGAGAACTTTGTTTCGAGTTCGCTGAGAAGATATAATCACTAAAGATTCTGGAGAACTTTTCAGGTGGGCATTGAGTTAGTGGGAGTGTGCACATAAGGAACTCCTTCGATTTCAGAGAGGAGAAGTGTCGAAGAGAAGGCACTCATAGAGTTTTTGAATACTCTGTAATCTCTGCAAGGTGTGCATCGAGCAAGAGAACACCAGTTGGGCGTAAGGAGTTTTATTTCCATGAAAACTTCTCAAATGTGATTTATTCAAAATCTTAGGAGCACCAACAGTGTGAGAGAGTGGACTTGTTCTAAGTTCATAAGATCAGAAGAGAAAGTGCATGAAGAACGCGCACAAAGAAAACCTTTTTAGTTTTCTGAGTTAACAAAGCTCAGGAGGAAGAGCTACAACTGTTGTCAGATCTCGTGGAGAGAACCGACAACCGTCGGATCTGGAAGAAAGCACAAAGAGGCTAACCTCTGGGATTGTGCACAGGTGAGTAGCTGAAGATGAACAACGAAGAAAATCCATAGGGAAGTGTTGAAATACTGACAACCATTGGATCAGACGAAGATACACGAGGTTTAAACCCTTGAGTTTCGGCATTTCAGAGTTTGGGACTTGGAGCAGCGAGAGGTCATGGAGAAACTGCATCGCGAATCCATGATTTGTAAAATCCTGAAAGGAGTCTAGACCGTCGGATCTGGAGTGTGGTGGCTTGAGAACCATTGGATCAAAGGATAGGAGGGAGGATCTGAACCGTTAGATCTAGCATCAAGGTCCGTGAGCTGTCAGATCCAGAGAAGGTGTGTGAGGTTTAACCCTCATCCCAGTAGAAGGGAAGGGGAGTCTTTCAGCTTCGAATGTCCACGAAGTCCAGAAAAGATCAGGATCGTCCATCCGGAAGGACACGTGGTGGAGATCCACTGATTTCGGAGGACCAGGCATCGAGAGGCAAAGGGAGAATCCTTTCGGCTTCACAACTTGTGAAGTCCCAAAAAGGATCAGGGCCATCCATTGGGAGGATAGGTGTCGAAGATCTGGGAGATATCCAGGATTCAATCTTGGCCATTGACTAAGCGGAAGATCTAGACCGTTAGTCCACATCGTGATCTTGGGTATCACAAGCTGGAAGGGTAGAGGTCTTGTCTCCCAGAACCCCTAGTCGCGAGATCGAGAAATAGTGAAGTCAGTCCATTTCGTGAACTTGGGTATCGCGAGCTGGGAGGCAGAATTCTTTGTGCTTCAAATCTCGAGTCACGAGATTGTGATTCAATCTAAATCATCGATCGTGGAGGAAGGAGAGCCATGAGATTTGGCATCTCACTACCTCGTATATCGAGGTTCCAGAGGGCGAAGGAATTGCACCCTGATCGCTAGAATTGCAAAGTGTCGAGTGCCAAGGGCTCAGGAAAACACACATCATGTCCATCAAGTGGGGACTACGTGATTGACAGGTGGACACTCATCGCCTGGGAAGGAGTCAACATTTTTGTTGACTTATCGCGTCTCATGGATTCATGAAAGAGGAGCAGGAAGGCTCAATGCTTCAAGTCATGAAGTCGTGAAGTTGCGAGAGGAGTGCTAGATCAAGGCCCTAGTCGATGGTCGGTGGTACAGGCGCTAGCAAAGAAGGAGCTATACCCGTATTGTCATATCGGGTATTGGGAGTTTGGAAAAGAGGAGTTGAGGGTATTTTATCAAAGAACTTGTGAGTTGCGAGTTGCGAAAGGCGCTTGTGCTAAGGAAAGGTTGTGGTCGCATGGAGGTGGGACCTAGCCCGAGGGTTATTGCTCACACTGTTTTGAATATGCATCGAGGGCGCACAGAGTAGTAGTGGGTTTTTACAGGACCTGTGCAAAGGGGAAAGAGGACCTGTGGATTCATTCAAAGGGTTCCAGCAGGAGCCCGAAGAGCCATTTCATCTCAGAAGAAGATCAATCAAGAGATTGGGAGGTCGCAGGACCCTGTTGAGGTAGGGGGTCTGCATCAAGTGGTATTAGAGCCACTTTCTGTCTATAGATTGTAGGCAAAAGGAGGCGGAGGAAAAAGGAAAACACTTTGATACACATCAAGTGGTATTAGAGCTAACTTTTACCTGTAAACTTCAGGCAAAAGAGAAAAATGAAAAGGCCATTACTTTGTCTATAGATAATAGACAAAGGGGAGACGGTGGAAGGAATTCTGATGAGAACAAGTGGAATCAAAAGAAGAGGTTCATTTGTACACAACAGGTGAAAGAAGATAGAGTGGGGATGATCTGTGGTGATTTCTGCAAGGTGTGCAACAACAAATAGACAACTAGGCGAGCTGTAGGAGGACATGGAGATGCTCTCAGGTGCAGAGTGATCCATAATTTTGTCAAGAGGGTAGATAGGAAAAAGGAAATGGCTACTGAAGGTCATGAGCATGGTGGAAGAGGAGACCACTAGTAGATGAGTAAAGTAGAGATGGATAAATAACTCACTGATATGAGAGAGAGGATGGAGGAGCTTGCACTGTGGGTGCATTAGAATGGAAAATCATGATGGGTATATGAATGGCCCATTAAAATGAAGGTGAAGTGGCATGTTCAAAAGTTGATGGTAAGGAAACAACAACAGAAATTGAAGATGTGGCTGAGGTATGCTGAACACCTCAGTGTCACAGAGCTGGTTTTCATCTGTGAGCCAGAAGCTGGAGAAAACCTCAGTGATGAGGAGGAGGGATCAATTTTAGATCTCATAAACTGCTAGGAGGGCATGGATGAATTTTCCAATTGCTAGGTGGGAAATGAAGTGAGATCATTGGAGGATCTCATAGATTTTCAGGAGGACAGCGGGGGAAATTCATATTGCCAGGAGGGAAATGGTATGACATTGGCTGAAGATCTCATAGACTACCAAGAGGGTAGCAGAGAACTCCCATACTTCTAAGTGGGAAAGGGAGAGCATATGAGCTCAGGAGTGAGTTCATGTCAGCTAGGAGTGCTGATGGATATGGGGCTAGTCGGTCTCATAGACTGCCAGGGGGACAACAGGAATTTCCTAGGATTCCAGGTGGGCAAGGGGGAAGAGATGAGGCTATGTGAAAGTCTCATGAACTCAGAGGAGAGTTCAGGTTAGCAAGGAGTGATGACAGGAGAAGATCAGAAGAGCATTCTGATCATTGGAGGAATTGAGATATCCCTACCAAGCAACCTTGTGGAGGCCAGAGCATATGTTGCAGATGCAACAACAGGAGGAAAACCAACAGTGACTGTCATAGAGGAAGAAATGGAGTAGATAATGATGTCTACCCCAATAGAAGGAGAAGAGCACTCAGCCAAGTTGCTCAAATTTTTCATCCAGGAAGCTAAACAGGAAATGATTGCAGCACTGGAGCCTGCACAGAGGAGGAAGAAGACATCATGGAATTTCTTGATCTATGGGAAGAATTGGAAGCACTAGAGAAGAGGGTGATAGTGCAAAGCTTGCACATCCAATAGGTAATGTTGGAGACAAATGGAGGAGCATACCAGCCCCATGAGCAGTTGGATGAAGTGATAGAGGAAATCAAAAAGTTGATGTTGAAGTCAGCATAGGAAGCTGTCAGCAAAGGTAAGCTGAACAGAGGAGAACCTACAAGAGTAGTAGGAAAAAAACAAGCAAGAGGAGCAGATAGACAACTCCAAAGAACTATTTGGGATCCAGGTGGATTTCAACAGAGATGTAGAGCTCATGATCAGGAGATCATGATTTTCCCAGCTGAGGAGTATGTTGCAAGAGGATCACTCTAGCCCAGCCTTAGTGCCAGCCAACTAGCACATTCATCATGCATTCATGAAGGAGAGATACAGAGACCTCTCATTTTGTCCTAAATTTTGAAAAAAAAATCGAATCCCATTTGGGGATTTGCGTTGTAAGGATTTTAATGCCAAGACACCCCTTTGTACAAGAAGTGGTTGAGGTTTCCCTAAGAGGTAACTTGCAGCAAGCCCAGGTCATAGTCAGGCATGGACACTCCTTTTCTGTAATTTAGCCATAAGAGCCGCTCTGTGAGAGGGATGGCTCAGAGATGGTAAGGTGGAGGATAAGCTCGAGAGAGCCCTCTTTGTAATTAGAGGAAAAATGAATTAGGAAGATATTTAGAGACTCAGGTAGAGAGAGAGAGAGAATAGGAGAGACCAAGCAGAGAGGTCTCAGAAGACAGAGCTGAGACTTGTTACAGTCTAGCCATTGTAAACAAGTTTGTATAGACATTTTTGAATATAATAGAAGAGCATTTTTTCCTTCCATGAATTGTCTATGTATGTTTACATATTATTATGAATTTTATGTTTTGAATGCATAAATAGTGAAGCATTTGCAAAGTTTTCATCTCTTCCTAGCTTGGAGTTTTCAGGTGCAAGGAGTGCACAGATTCCGCAAGGTATGCGTTGAAAGAGGTGAGATAGCCTCAGGAAAGCTCAAGAGGGATAACGTTGGACCTTCACCAGCAGGAGTGCAAGGAGTGCACATGAAGGAACTCTATTTCAAGTTCAGGGAGGACAGAACCACTAAAAGTTCTATGGAAGCTCTGCTAGATGGGCATTGAGAGAATGCATAGGGTGAATTGAGGAGAACTCTGTTTCGAGTTCGTCGAGAAGACAGAATCACTAAAGATTATGGAGAACTCTGTCAGGTAGGCATTGATTTAGTGGGAGAATGCACAGAAGGAACTCCTTCGAGTTTGGAGAGGAGAAGTGTCGAAGAGAAGGTAGTCACAGATTTTATGAATACTCTGTAAGCTCTGCAAGGTGTGCATTGAGAAGGAGAATGCCAGTTGGGCGTAAGGAGTTTTATTTGAAAGAAAACTTCTCAAATCTGAGTTATTTGAAATCTTAGGATCACTAGGAGTGTGAGAGAGTGGAATCGTTCTAAGTTCGTAAGCTCAGAAAAGAAATCACAAGAAGAACACACACAGAGAAAACCTTTCGAGGTTTCTGATTTAAAAAAGATTAGGAGGAAGAGCTACAGCTGCCATCAGATCTTGTGGAGAGAACTGACAACTGTCGGATCCGAAACAAAGCGCACAGAGGATAACCTCTGGGAGTGTGCGCAGGAGAGAAACCGAAGATGAACGACAGAGACACTCCATAGGGGAGTGCCAAAATACTGACAACCATTGGATCAGACAAAGATACACGAGGTTTAAACCCTTGAGTTTCAGTATTTCAGAGTTCGGGACTTGGAGCAGCGAGAGGTCGTGGAGACAATGCATCGCGAATCCCCAATTCGTGAAATCCTGAAAGGAGTCCGGACCATTAGATATGGAGTGCGGTGGATTGAGAACTTCTAGATCAAAGGACAGGAGGGAGGCTCTGAACCATCAGATCTAGCATTGAGGTACGTGAGCCATTCGAACCAGAGAAGGCACGCGAGGTTTAACCCTCGTCCCTGCAAAAGGAAGGGGGAGTCTTTCGGCTTCGAAAGTCCGTGAAGTCCAAAAAAGATCAGGACCATCCATCCTGAAGGACACATGGTGGAGATCCACTGATTTCAGAGGACCGGGCATCGAGAGGCAAAGGGAGAAGCCTTTCAGCTTCGCAACCTGTGAAGTCCCGAAAAGGATCAGGGCCGTCCATTGGGAGGACAAGTGTCGAAGATCTGGGAGATAGCCGGGATTCAATCTTGGTCGTTGACTAAGTGGAAGATCCTTACTGTTGGTCCACATCGCGATGTCAGGTATCACAATATAGAAGCGTAGAGGTCTTGTCTCCCAAAACCCTGAGTCGCGAGATTGTGAAATAGCGAAGTCGGTCCATTTCGCGAACTCAAGTATCGCGAGCTAGGAGACATAATTATTTGTGCTTCAAATTCGGAGTCATGAGATCATGATTCAATCTGAACCATCGATCGTGGAGGAAGGAGAGACATTAGATTTTTCATCTCGCGACCTCATGTATCGGGGTTCCAGAGGGTGAAGGAGTTGCACCTGGATCGCTAGAATTGTGAAGTGCCGAGTGTCGAGGGCTCGGACGAGCACACGTCACGTCCATCAGGTGGGGACTGCGTGGTTGACAGGTGGACACTCGTCGCCTGGGAAGGAGTCAACATTTCTATTGACTTATCGCATCTCGTGGATTCGCGAAAGAGGAGCAGGAAGGCTCAACACTTCAAGTCGCAAAGTCGCGAAGTTGCGAGAGGATTGCTAGATCGAGGCCCTAGCCGGTGGTCGCTAGTAGAGGCGCTAGCAAAGAAGGAGATATACATTTATCATCATCTCGGGTATTGGGAGTTTGAAAAAGAGGATTCGAGGGTATTTGACCCATGAAATCGCAAATTGCGAGTTGCGAAAGGCGCTTGTGCTAAGGCAAGGTTGTGGTCGCATGGAGGTGGGACCTAGCCCGAGGGATGTCACTCACACTATTTTGAATTTGCATCCAAAGAATGCAGAGTATTTGTGGTGTTTTGCAGGACCTGCACAAAGGGGAAAGAGGACCTGTGGATTCGTTCAAAGGGTTCCAGTAGGAGCCCGAAGAGCCATTTCGGCTCAGAATAAGATCGATCTAGAGATCGAGAGGTTGTAGGAGCCTGTTGAGGTAGGGGGTTTGCATCATGTTGCATTTTCTAGGCCTTCACAGCCTTTAGTACTTCTCCCAATAGGGGCATTTGCATCACTTTCAGATTTCCAGGCTACATCAGAAGTTGGAAAAGAGGCCAGGACTGCAATCATGGAAAATTTGGAAGCTATGTTTTATGGTGTTGATGTTGGCATGAAGCATCAGAGAGAAGAAGCCAATTCCCGGGCCACATTTGTTGATAAAACAGATGCAGACTTAGATTCAATGTCAATAGAAGAAGTTTTGGAGTATGCAAAATTTTGTCGAGATGGTTGGAAGAAGGTCATTCAAAATGATGACCCGAATCGCAGATTGGTATGTGATCTATTTAAGAAGATTTTGACGCATTTTATGATAGTTTACTTCAAGTTCTAGATTTAGATATCCTTGACTCTATAGAAATAATCGAGTTCTTTTTTCCATTAATTATAGTTTGGAGATATGTTAAATGAATCTCCAGTCGGTAGAGGACTTGATTCAACAAGTTTTAATTTGGATGGATTGAATTGGGTATGTTTTTTTTAATAGTTGTCCAGTCTCCGCTCTTTTGAATAAGAGATCAACAACATTTATAATTTTGTATAATTGTGAACACATTGAATCCTAGATTTAGTTCTTAGTTGTGTTGTTTACAACTCTCTATTCCATATCCTGGTACTTGGGATGACTTGTCTCAATTCTCAGTGGGAGATTTTGAAGAGGGTGGAAGTTCACAGGTATCATTTAATGTCTTAAAATCATTTAAATTTAATGTATTATATAATCATTTGAATATAATTTTTTTAATTTTCAAATTTGAAATGCATTGTATAGGCTAATGTGGATAAGAGAGTACCTGAGAGTGTGCTCGAAAGGGAGATTGAGATTGAGTAATCAACTAGATTAGGAAAGGATGTGTCCATTCAGGATGATTCATAAATGTATGTTCTTGAATTTTATCAAATTTTTGTTTTGTCAAATTTATAGTTTAGCCTTTCCTCAATTATTTTGAATTATATAGAATCCCTAGATAAGTTTGTCGTTGTCTTAAATGGTGTACATTCAAACTTATTTAAGGTTATAACATGATGAAGACCTAATTTTGAACTTGAATATGTTTGAATATTTGAGAACATATTCTATCCAACATCAGAAAATAGAAAGTTTCTAAATTTTCCTCGATTGCATTCCTTTCTTTCTTGTGCAAGAATGGCGTAGTATTATATGAGAACATCTATTCCATCGAACAAAGAGAAGATAAGTATATTTCGAAAGAATGGATTTTAAAATGGAGATTTGTGAACTTTTTTAGATAATAAGTAGTTTTTTGGAAGAATTGCTTAATATGGAGATTTATGAGTCATTTAGTTTGAAAGGGCATCGTGGAATTTGATTATATGATCACTACAGAAGAAGAAGAGAAGTATTTAACTAATGAGGAGATTAGTATTTTATTGTTGGGTAAATATGATCAAATAACAACATCTAGGATGAGAATTACATCTAAGGATTTGAGACTTTATCTACAAGGAGAATCTCCTGAAGGATTTTGGACTTTATCCACAAGGAGATAAGTATTTATTTGGACGAATGACTTAATACATGGAGATTTGTGAATTATTTTCATACACAGTTCTATATTTATTTTCATATTATTATCTAACTTCAACTCACAATCGTTTTTACCAAGAACACAATAACATCACTTAGGATGAGAATTTCACCTGAAGGATTTGAGACTTTATCCATAAGGATAATTTCACCTCAAGGATTTGAGACCTTATCCACAAGGAGAATTTCACCTCAAGGATTTGAGACCTTATCCACAAGAAGATAAGTATTTCATTGGAAGAATGACTTAATATGGAGATTTGTGAACTTTCTTCATACACAGTTCTATATTTATTTTCAGATTATTATATAACTCTAATTCAATTTTTTTTTACCAGGAACATAATTTTTATTTTTTATTTTTTTTAAGATTTTAGATAAGATTTACAAATTGTTTAAATCATGTACTCTTAATTGGAGAGTAACTAGATATTAAACCTGTTTAACTGTGGCTGTTTATGTTATTATTACTTATTGTTTAATATTTAGTTACAATATATATGCTAATATGTGTTATTTGTTTTTTTATTATGTTTTTTATTTTTACAGATGTCTAAATTATGTTTGGTAGAAAATATGTTTACAATATATTTTGTGGGAAAGAGTATGTTGGAGGATGACAATTAACTCT
>SNQJ01S0033571.1:164758-175237 GCA_010110895.2 Picea sitchensis | reverse complement strand
TTGGAAATTTATTCCATTTTTAGTAAATTCGAATTTGGAATTTTTTTTCCATTTATGGCAATTCCAAATTTCGAATTTGATATTTGTAATTAATTATTGTGACTGTTGATCAGAGATCTGGTTGGAATCAACTAACTACTTGACTATGACACTTGTATAAAAACATAATAGTTATATTAATTGCAGGAGGACAAATGGAACAACCATGTTAAAATCAGCTGACCATGACTCCATCATGGATGATTTTAGCGGCTAAATTTCTCTCATGGGCTAATTTTCCATGGTTTTTCCAAAAACGAGATTCGTTATTTTAAAAATGATTCACCCAAATTCTTTAGGATAAAATTATTTTACCTTAAAAATCGCCAAAATTTTATAAAAACTACATAAAATCCTTATAAATTTGAATATTTTTACAAAAATATCGCCAAATATTTATAGTTGGCATATAAAGGATTAGTAAGATTCGCCAACGTTTCTACATTTTAAAACAAATTTCCGTCCTTAAAATCATCCCTGGACTCCATGAGTGGGGAACATGTTGGAACTACCTTTGGGCTGATTAATACAAGTGGCAAATTAGTGATTTGACCATTTGTAGCCCCTGAAAATCAGGGATTTAGAAAAGATACGAAAATCCCCAAAGGAGGGAAAAAGACCTAGGCAAAAATGGATAAATAACATATGCAAGGAGAGAGGACGCTGCCAAGTATGTTGGGGAAAAATATTTTGAGTTCTCTTACTGTTATGAACACTACGGATTGAGTGTGAGGTAAGAGGAGTTTGTTGAAATGGAAAGACATTTGCTGAGGAGGAGATTCCAAGTTTTCCCTCATGGATTCATGGCCAGGCTAGGGGGTGAATCAGGCAAGTGTTTTGACTGCCCTGTTCTATGGTTGGGAGGAATGTGGTTGTTCCCTTTGTCTTCCTGCAAGCTGGTTCAGATATGTTGCTCTACTCCTTTCTGTCTGAATGATTTTATATATGATGCAATGTATTTGTTAAATCTGAACTGAAATGATTTCCATTTTCTGTTTGAATGCTCGTATATCTGATGCAGTGTATTCGTTAAATCTAAATTGAAATTATGTTCCACCTCTTTGAATTATTTAGGCACAGTTGTAATGCACCTATTTAATTCTATACGTATACAATAACTTGGGGGAAATCTATTCAATATATGAAGTATAAAAATGAAAACTGATAGAATGCCTTACGAATTTGATGTTGAATAATGTTTTACTTTTGAGTTAATCTTGGATGAATACTAAAATTCCGTCTTTTACTTTTTAGGATAATCAGAAGTAAATTATATGGTTAAATTCTCGAATTGTGCCTTTATAAACTAAGTTATTACCATGGAGGCAGTTGTAGGGTACTTACCAGTATTTCTGAAACCCCAAAGTGCTAGTCCCACATTTCCTTTTTCACATTTCGGAAGTTGTTGTGTGTTGGTGTTTGGGCACTTGTAATCGCAAAATCCTAAACCCCGAAACCTCGAAGTGCGGGTCCCACTTTTCCTTTTTCACATTTGGGAAGTTGTTGTGTGTTGGTGTTTGGGCAGTTGTAATCAAAAAATCTCGAACCCCGAAACCCCGAAGTCTGGGTCCCACATTTCCTTTTTTCGCATTTCGAAAGTTGTTGTGTGTTGGTGTTTGCGCACTTCTAATCGCGAAATTTCGAACCCCGAAACCCCAAAGTGTTGGTCCCTCATTTCCTTTTTCACATTTCAGAAGTTGTGTGTTGGTGTTTGGGCACTTGTAATCGCGAAATCCCAAACCCCAAAACCCCGAAGTGTTGGTCCCACATTCCTTTTTCGCATTTCAGAAGTTGTTGTGTGTTGGTGTTTGGGCACTTGTAATCGCGAAATCCTAAACCCCGAAACCCTGAAGTGCGAGTCTGACATTTCCTTTTTCGCATTTCGGAAGTTGTTGTGTGTTTGTGTTTGGTCACTTGTAATCGTGAAATCCTGAACCCCGAAACCCCGTAATGTTGGTCCCTCATTCATTTTCTGCAATTCAGGAGTTGTTGTGTGTTGGTGTTTGGCATTTTAATTGCGAAATCTCGAACCTCGAAACCTCGAAGTGCTTGTCCCACACTCCATTCACTTTTTCACAATTCGGGAGTTGTTGTGTGTTGGTGTTTGGCATTTGTAATCGTGAATCCGGAACCCCGAAAGATCGAAGTGCAGGTCCCACTTTCCTTTTTTGCAATTTGAAAGTTGTTGTATGTTGGTGTTTGACACTTGAAATTGCGAAATCCTAAACCCCAAAACCCCGAAGTGCTATTCCCAATTTCCTTTTTCGCAATTCGGGAGTTGTTGTGTGTTGGTGTTTGGCACTTGAAATCGTGAAATCCTGAACCCCGAAACCTTGAAGTATTGGACCCACAGTCTTCCCGCATTTCATGATTCGGCAAGCAGCGAGGTCTTTTGTTCTTTTTGTGTTCGGCATTTGTAATCGTCGAAACCCGATTGACCTCTGTTTTTCACAAAACTGTAGGAACATAGTAGGAATTATTGTTATAGGAACAACTCTAATACTGTAATGAATGGACTGGTAGAAAATGTTAGAGGATCTTCATCCAATATAGAGGTATAGAAATAATAGATCATATTACAAGTCACTATGTACAGGGCATGACAAGTACATAAATTATTGTATGTGAAAATACTAAACTTATTAAGTAGATTTTTAGCGCGATTTTTTTCTAAGAGTTCTGCTTGCCATGAGGTCATACACCTTTAAGTATTCAAAGTTTCGTAATTAGACTATTGTTTAATGGCATAAACAGTAGAGGAAAAAATGGGATCCTTCGAGTTAACTATGCTTTGATGTGTAAGCTACTGGTGTGTAAGAATAAGACCCAAGTTAGGTATATATACTTGCATGTTTATATTTATGTAAGTAAAGATGCAGGACCGTAGCACGTAACTGATTTTCCAATTATTAAGCCAGAATCAAGATGAAACTATACCTATGACAGTGAATCGTTCTATATGTACATAGAGAAAGCTATAGATATGTACATACTTATAGGTGGAAATAAGTACAGATGTTAATGGAGATTAAATCGAATTCTCTACAGTAAGAATGATAATATACGCCTTTATATGCGCACATAGTAGGCAGCCAAATTACCTACTGTTCTAACAGTCATGATGATACAACCTTGCAATTAAAATCATAATTAAATGTGCAGAACTGATTACTTTGACAATTCCATAGGTTAAACTCTGTGTGCCCAGATCCTTTCACCAACTGATCTAACAACAGTCATGCTCCCTCTCGAGCTTTATCTCTCTGAATCTCAAAGGTTCCTTCGACCTAAGTTTAGATATTTCCTATATACAAATAAGTATGTTGGAGGAGTTTGAGAGTTAAGGGAAGTGATAGAATTATGGAAAGAATTTATCCACATAATCTTTTCTGTTCGAAGTAAACTAGACTCGTATAATAATGTCATTATGGACATAAATAAATCTTACCTTCTCTTAAATTCTAAGCTTAAACGAAACTGAATTATATCATAGAATTTATTTATTTATTTTTTTGTTATGGTGAATTTGAGGTTCATTACATATGGTATCAGAGAAAAAGTTATAACACTGGGTGAACAAGAACAGATTAATTTCTTACTATATATTTTGATTTATGAAAAAACTAATAAACCTTGTGATTACAAACATAAAGCCTTTTTGTTTTGTGTTGATTATGGTAGCCCAAGAAGGTGTAGAAATCAAGATGGAAGGGAATCCATAGCAAGGACCTCCTCAAGATCCAAGACAGAATAGTGATGGAAGCTCACCCACAGAGGTGCTGGAAACAATGAGGAATCTTATTATTGATTTGTAGGTTTTCAAGGCCGACAATGAAAAATTGAAGAAAGAACAGAAAGAACAACAAAATATAAATGAAGTCCTTCTACATAGTATAGTAACCAAGAAAATCCCAAAAGATGATAACCATGATGAGGAGGTCAGCAAAAGGGCCTCCAAGAATTCTGGTGTGGAAATAGAAAAAAAAAGACAGTTCGTCTGAAGGGACACCTTCAACTGAAGACAAAACTATACCGGATAGAAAAAGAAAACAAGTAGACCACCTTGAAGGAGAATTTAAAAAGATTAAGCCAACTATATTTGATGGAGAATCCAGGATAGGAGAAGAAGATGAGGCATGGTTGTTGGACATCAAAAAATACTTCCAGATCTACAACTATTCCAGCAACATGAAGGTCAGAACAGCCATCTACAATCTAAAGGGGAAGGCCAACATTTGGTGGCAGGACCTGAAATTGGCCAAGGGCCTAAAGGAGAAACAGTTGGAATGGTTCAACTTTAAGAAGTATTTCAAGAAATAATACCTTTCTGAAAGCTATTATGAAAGGAAGATGAAAGAATTTTACGAGTTACGACTCAGATAGATGACGATGGAGGACCTTATAAATAAATTTCTGAAACTACTAAGGTTCATACCGTACATCTGGGAGGATAAGGTAAAAACCCAGCGATTCTTAAGCTGTTTACCACAAGCCTACAGTGACAGAATTCAGTTTGACAGTCCCAAATCTTTGAGTGAGGTATTCAGGAAAGCATGAATGCGCTATGACCAGTATAAACAATGGGTAGAGTTTCCCAATACCTAGAAGGATAAGAAGCAAGATGGAATGAACCAACGGAAGAAGGGATACCAACCAAATCCTTATTGGAATGCAGCAAAAAGTTTCCCAAGGAAGGATTTTCACTCCAATCATTTGAATATGCAAGGTAGCGGTAAACCTAGGAACGAAGAAGTTTGGGACAACTCTCGCCAGCCATTAAAGTGTTGGGAGTGTGGAGAGCCTCATCTAAGGAGGAACTATCCATGTTTAATTGCAACAAACAATACTGTTGTTCAGAATTTGCAGGAAGCCTCGACAGTGGGAGATGTGGGTAGAAGTCTGCATTGGATAAATGCAACCATAGATGGTCGACAAGATGACCACCAGTCCTTGGTGGAAGAAATCAAAGGTAAGATCAATGACACTCAAGTTTGTGTTTTAATTGACCCTGGAGATATGTTAAGTTATATTACTCCCGATGTAGTAGAGTTAAATAAACTTAAGAAACTGAAGCACGCAAAATCATGGCTTATACAACTAGCAACAAGTACTAAAAGAAAAGTAGTTGAATTTATTTCTGATCTTGAGTTCAACTTAGATGGTCAAAAGATAAGGATCAATATGAACATCCTACCACTAGGATCTTATGATATGATTATCAGGATGGATTGGTTGGAACAACACAAAGCAGTACTAGACTGTTATACAAAGATACTTAGCTATAAAGATAATTTTGGCACTGTTAGAACAGTCCAAGGGATACCAAAACCTGTATCAGTTAGACAAGTTTCAATGATGCAACTCAAGAAATGTATTAGAAAGGGATGTCAAGTTTATTCCATCCAAGTGACGAATCTATTAGAAAAAGAAGATAATCCCAAGTTAGAAGACTGTGTTGTCCTACGTGAATTCAGAGACATGTTTGTGGATGAGATACCATATCTACCTCCTAGAAGGGAAATAGATTTCTCCATAGACTTACTACCCAGATCAGCCCCTATCTCAAAAGAACCCTACCGAATGAGTCTACGAGAACTGTCGGAATCAAAAATACAATTACAAGAATTGTGGGACAAAGAGTATATCAAACCAAGTGTCTCGCCATGGGGAGCACTAGTCCTCTTTGTGAAAAAGAAAGACGGTACTCTAAGACTATGTATCGATTATAGACAACTGAACAAAATGACCAATAAGAACAAATACCCCTTGCCAAGGATAAATGATCTGTTCGATCAAGTTGGTGGGGCCAAGATCTTTTCAAAATTGGATTTACGATCCGGTTATCATCAAGTTATGATAAAGGACCAAGACATAAACAAAACAAATTTTCAAACAAGATACAGACACTACGAGTTTGTAGTCATACTTTTCGGACTCACTAACGCACCAGCCATATTTATGTGCTTGATGAACAACATTTTCAGTCAGTACTTAGACAAGTTCGTAGTAGTATTTATCGATGATATTCTGGTCTATTCTAAAATAGAGGAGGAACATGATGAACACTTAAGAATAGTTCTACAAACATTAAGGAAACAAAAACTATACGCAAAATATGACAAATGTGACTTTTATCGAAAATAAATACAATATTTAGGACATGTAATTTCCTCGGAAGGTATTGTCGTAGACCCAGAAAAGATAAAATCCATTATGGAATGGCCAGTACCTAAGGATGTGGTAGATATCTAGTCATTCATGGGAATCACCGATATTACCACGGATTTATAGAAGGGTTTTCCAAGATATCCTACCCTATCACGTCATTACAAAAGAAAGGGACAAAGTTTAACTGGTCACAAAAGTGTCAAGAAAGTTTTAACAAGTTGAAAGAATTATTGACATCAGCGCCCATTTTGAAGGTAGCAGACCCAGACAAAGACTTCACAGTATGTGTTGATGCAAGTAAAGAGGGACTAGGTGGTGTTCTAATTCAGGAAGGGCACGTAGTTTGTTACAAGTCCCATAAATTAAAAGAACACGAGCGAAATTATGTCCCTCATGAATTAGAATTGGTAGGAGTAATACATGCCTTAAAAATGTGGCAAGACTATATAATCGGTAGAAAATTCCTACTATTGATGGATAATAGTGGGGTGAAATATATGTTTAACGAACTAGACCTTAATGCAAGACAAGCAAGGTGGCTAGCCTTCTTGAGATAATTTGACTTCGAGGTCAGACATATCAAGGGTAAGGAAAATAAAGTAGTAGACGCTTTAAGAAGAAGAATCCATGGGTTATTTGAGATAAATATCAGTAGGGCAAAAAGTGATCTAGAACAAAGAATAAGGACGACGGGTATTAACGATGGGAATTACACTAAGATGATGGAAGAATTTCAAAATAGTATCACAAACTCAGATAAACCAGATATAAGTATCGACAAGAAGGGACTATTAAGATTTAAAATCAGACTTTATATACCAAATTCAACAAAGTTAAAATTAATTGGTTTAGACGAAGTGCACAAGAAACTGTATTCTGGCCATCCAGGTTACCAGAAAACAATAACAACACTCAGAAAACTATTTTACTGGCCTAATATGAAGGGAGAAACAACATAGTACTTGGCTAGGTGCCAATATTTTCAGCAGGTTAAGGCTGAACACCAGCATCCAACCAGCCTATTACAACCATTACCAGTACTAGAATGGAAATGGGAGGCCATATCGCTGGACTTTATAATAGGTTTGCCTAAAACTCAGAAACATAATGATTCTATCATGGTTGTAATCGATAAACTCAGTAAGTCTGCACACTTTATTCCTATAAATTCTACTTTTAAAGCTATAAACATTGCTAAAATATTCATGAAAGAAATTTTTAGACTACAAGGTATTCCTAAAATGGTGATTTCAGATAGAGACGTAAAATTAACATCCTCTTTTTGGAAGGAATTGTTTGCAGGGATAAACACTAATTTGAATTTCAACACGAGTTATCATCCACAAACTGATGGACAGATTGAAAGGACAAACCAAATCACAGAGGATATGTTCCACATGTATGTAAGAACAAAACCGAACAAGTGGGAAGACTACCTACAGTTGTTAGAATTTGCATATAACAATGGTTAGCAAACTTCGGCTAAGTTGAGCCCTTTTGAAATATTGTACGGTAGAAAATGTACGACTCCATTTAACTGGGATAACCCGGCTGACAGACTCATGGTTGGACGAGAGATGCTCCAAGAAATGGATAACATGGTAAGGAAGGTACAACAGAACTTGAAAGAAGCACAGGATAGACATAAGAGCTATGCATATCAGAAAAGAAGACACTTGGAATTTCAAGTGGGAGACCATGTTTACTTGAAAGTCAAAGCCTGAAAAATCTCACTGAAGTTAGGGAATTGTGCCAAGATGGCACCCAGGTTTTGTGGGCCCTTCGAGATACTAGATCGAATTGGACCCGTAGCATATCAACTTGCACTTCTAGATAATCTAAGAATTCATAATGTATCACATGTTTCTTTGTTGAAAAAGTATATTCATGACCCTACTCATATGATTGATTGGAACTTGGTGTAGGTGGAACCTGAAGGCGAGTTCCAGGTGTAACCCCTGCGCATTCTGGACAGGAGAGAAATAACACTTTGGAACAGAGTCATTGCTCAGGTAAAGGTGCAATGGAAGCACTTTAGTCTTGAGGAGGACACTTGGGAATTGGAGGGAGATTTGCGGAAATATCATCCAATCCTGTTCCAAGAAAGGAACGAACACCGAGGACAATGTTTTACTGAAGGGGGAAAGGATGTGACATCCCCAAAAATAAAATATTTTGAAATTTTGAAATTTGTTGGAAATTTATTTCGTTTTTAGTAAATTCAAATATGGAAGTTTTTTTCCATTTATGGCAATTCCAAATTTAGAATTTGATATTTCTAATTAATTATTGTGACTGTTGGGCAGAGATCTGATTGGACTCAACTAACTACTTGACTATGACACTTGTATAAAAACATAATAGTTATATTAATTGCAGGAGGAAAAATGGAACAACCATGTTAAAATCAGTTGACCATGACTCCATGAGTGGGGAACATGTTGGAACTACCTATGGGATGATTATTACAAGTGGTAAATCAGTGATTTGGCAATTGGCAGCCCCTAAAAATCAGGGATTTAGAAAAGCAGTGAAAATCCCCAAAGGAGGGAAAAAGACCTGGGCAAAAAAGGATAAATAACATATGCGAGGAGGCAAGACGCTACCAAGTATGCTAGGGAAAAATATTTCAAGTTCTCTTGCTATTATGAACGCTATGGATTGAGTGTGAGGCAAGAGGAGTCTACTGAAATGGAAAGACATTTGCTCAGGAGGAGATTCCAGGTTTGCCCTCATGGATTCATGGTCACGCTAGGGGGTGAATCGGGCAAGTGTTTTGACTCCCCTGTTCTATGGTTGGGAGGAACATGGTTGTTCCCTTTGTCTTCCCGCAAGTTGTTTTAGATATGTTGCTCTACTCCTCTCTGTCTGAATGATTTTATATATGATGCAATGTATTTGTTAAATCTAAACTGAAATGATTTCCATTTTTTGTTTGAATGCTCGTATATATGATGTAGTGTATAAGTTAATTCTGAATTGAAATTATGTTCCACCTTTTTGAATTATATAGGCACAGTTGTAATGCACCTATTTAATTTGGTATGGATACAATAACCTGGGCGAAATCTGTTGAATATATGGAATATAAAAATGAAAACTAATAGAATGCCTTACGAATTTGATGTTGGATAATGTTTTACGTTGAGTTAATCTCGGACGAATACTAAAATTTTGTCTTTAAATTGTTAGGATAATCAAAAGTAAATTATATGGTTAAATTCTTGAATAGTCCCTTTATAAACTAGGTTATTACCGCGGAGGCAGTTGTAGGGTATTTACCAGTATTTCCAAAACCCCAAAGTGTTTCTCCCGCATTTCCTTTTTCGCATTTTGGAAGTTGTTGTGTGTTGGTGTTTGGGCACTTGTAATCACGAAATCCCGAACCCCGAAACCCTGAAGTGCGGGTCCCACTTTTCCTTTTTTGCATTTTGGATGTTGTTGTGTGTTGGTCTTTGGGCACTTGTAATCGCGAAATCTTCAACCCCGAAACCCTGAAGTGTGGGTCCTACATTTCCTTTTTCCTCATTTCGAAAGTTGTTTTGTCTTGGTGTTTGGGCACTTGTAATCGCGAAATCCTGAACCCCGAAACCCCAAAGTGTTGGTCCCTCATTTCCTTTTTCTCATTTTAGAAGTTGTTGTGTGTTGGTGTTTGGGCACTTGTAATCATGAAATCCCAAACCTTGAAACCCTGAAGTGTTGTGTGTTGGTGTTTGGGCACTTGTAATCATGAAATCTCGAACCTCGAAACCCCGAAGTGCGGGTCCCACATTTCCTTTTTCGCATTTTGGAAGTTGTTGTGTGTTGGTGTTTAGGCACTTGTAATTGCGAAATCCTAAACCCCGATACCCCGAAGTGTTGGTCTCTCATTCCTTTTTCACAATTCAGGAGTTGTTGTGTGTTGGTGTTTGGCATTGTAATCACGAAATCTCGAACCCCAAAACCCCAAAGTGCCGGTCCCACATTCCATTCACTTTTTCGCAATTCGGTAGTTGTTGTGTGTTGGTGTTTGGCGTTTGTAATTGAAAAATCCCGAACCCTGAAACCATGAAGTGTAGGTCCCACTTTCTTTTTTCTCAATTTGGAAGTTGTTGTATGCTAGTGTTTGGCACTTGAAATCACGAAATCCCAAACCCCGAAACCTCAAAGTGTGGGTCCCACCTTCCTTTTTTCGCAATTCGGGAGTTGTTGTGTGTTGGTGTTTGGCACTTGAAATCGAGAAATCCTGAACCCTGAAACCCCAAAGTGCTGGACCCATAGTCTTCCTGCATT
>SNQJ01S0033571.1:129107-160948 GCA_010110895.2 Picea sitchensis | reverse complement strand
TATTTTTCTAAGATTGATCTCAAGAGCGGATATCACCAGATTCGGATGAGAGAGGGAGATGAATGGAAAACAACATTCAAAACAAACAAGGGTTTGTATGAATGGTTGGTCATGTCGTTTCGCTTGACAAATGCACTGAGCACATTTATGAGGCTAATGAATGAAGTCCTGAGGGAATTCATTGGCAAATTTGTGGTCGTATACCTGGACGACATATTAATTTTCAGCAAGACCAAGGCTGAACATTTGAGACATTTGGCCATTGTGATGAGAAGGCTACAGCAGGAGAAGTTGCTGATTAATTTGAAGAAGTGCTCATTTATGCAGACAAAACTCATTTATTTGGGTTTTGTGATTTCGGTGAACGAGTTAAAGATGGATCCTGAGAAGGTTGAGGTAATCAGGAATTGGCCATCGCCGAGGAATGTTTTTGAGGTAAGGATTTTTCATGGTTTGGCTAGCTTCTACAGGAAATTCATTCGGAATTTTAGTGGAATTAGCGCCACAATGATGGACACCGTGAAGAAGCGGCATAAAGTTTTTCACTGGACAACGGAGGTTGAGAGAAGCTTCAATCTGTTGAAGCGGAAGATAACAGAGCAACCAATCCTAGTGTTGCCTGATTTTCGGAAGACATTTCAAGTGAAATGTGATGCCAGTGGTTATGTTGTTGGAGGAGTCTTGAGTCAAGATGACAGACCTGTTGCATATTACAGCGAGAAGCTGGATGATGCAAAGCTGAAATACTCCACGTATGATAAAGAATTCTATGCCATCATACAGGCATTGAAAAAATGGACGCATTACTTGATACCCAAGGAGTTCGTTTTGTACAGTGACAATCATGCATTGCAGTTCGTGAGTCAACGACAGAAGTTGAACCAGAAGCATGCAAAATGGGTAGAGTACATGCAAAATTTCACGTTTGTGATTAAGCACATTTCGGGGACTGCTAACAAAGTAGCTGACGCTTTGAGCAGGAAATGTTTATTGCTGCAGGAATTCAGGGTCAAGACCTTAGGTTTTGAAAACCTGAAAGATATGTATGCAGGTGATGTAGATTTTGCAGAAGCATATGAAGTAGCTGAGAATCTAGTTCTCAAGGATCGGAGTCCATGGCTGGAATATATAATCCAGGAAGGATTGTTGTTTAAGGGCAATCAATTATGCATACCTAATTGCTCCATGAGGGAGAATTTGGTGAGAGAAAAACACAGTGGTGGATTAGCAGGTCATTTTGGACATGACAAAACATTCGCCAAGCTGAGCGAATCATATTAATGGCCAGGCATGCGGGTAGATGTGAAGAGGTTTGTTGACAGGTGTCGAATATGTCAACATTCAAAGGGCCGAAAGCAGAACACCTGGTTTTATCAGCCATTGCCCATACCTGAAAGGCCATGGGAGGTGATCAGTATGGATTTTGTTCTGGGATTGCCGAGGACACAGCGAGGGGTGGATTCCATCTTCGTGGTGGTAGATCGGTTCTCGAAGATGGCACATTTTATACCATGTCATAAGACCAGTGATGTGACACACATCGCAAACTTATTTTTCAAAGAGATTATGTGATTGCATGGGTTGTCGAGCAGCATAGTCTCGGACAGGGATACAAAGTTCATAGGTCATTTTTGGAGGACGCTATGGAAGAAGATGGGGACTAATTTGGATTTTATCTCAGCATACCATCCACAAACAGATGGACAAACAGAAGTAGTCAACAGAAGTCTGGGAGACCTGTTGAGAGGCTTGGTAATGGAGCATCACAGCAGTTGGGACCAGATATTTCCACAGGTAGAGTTTGCGTACAACGATTCAGTGAATCGGAGTATAGGGAAAAGCCCGTTCCAGATTTTGTATGGGACACAGCCAAGAGGAGTTTCTGAGCTCAGGGAGTCAGAACAAGCTGAGACTAGCAGTGCTCGTGCTGAAGAGTTCGCTGAGGCAATGCAAGAAATTCACGCAGAGGTGAGGCAGCGACTGCAGAAATCCAATCAAGAATATAAGTGCAGAACCGATCTGCGAAAGAGGCAACTTCAGTTTGAAGTTGGGGACATGGTTCTGGCGCACTTGAGGAAGGAACGGTTCCCGAGGGGAACATATAACAATCTCAAGATGAAGAAAATTAGACCATGCAGAGTCCTGAAGAAATTCGGGGAGAATGCATATGAAATTGAGTTGCCAGAGGGCATCAGGATATCTCTGATTTTCAATATTTCAGACTTATACCCATACAGGGCTGCAAGAGCAGAAGTTGGAACTAAAGAATCGGAAGTCCAGTGGCAGAAGCAGATGCCGATAGCTGAAAATCCACAGATGGAATGTATACTGGACCAACGAGCAGGAAAGAAAACCAGGCGAAAGAAGTATTTTGAATACCTGGTGAAGTGGAAGAATCACCCAGTGGAGGATGCCAGCTGGGAGACAGAGGCAGTGATACAAAAACATGGTCACACTGTGCAGGAGCTCATGGACAGGAGCCCATGAAATATTTTGAGCCGAGGAGTATGATGCAGGAGCATCCACACCTCATCAAGAGAGCTCGCGCGAGGAGAAAGAAAGAATAGCTAGGCAACACTAGCACCAATTTTGAAACACCTTGATATGTTGCGCCAAACATTAATACGTTGATGTGATGAAGCACACTTGTACATTGTAATGGACCTTGAGCCTTTAAGCTCTCATCCTTAGGTAGATGAGGCATTCATTAGTTTTAATGTTGTAGATAGAAATTAATTGTAGATTTGATAGTTGTAGAATTCGAGAGGGAAAACGGAATAAAGTTACCCTCCTTTGTATCATTGTAATGTTCGCATTTAGAGCATATGAGAAACAGGAGCAAGAAGAGAGCAAGAAGAGAATTTTTGGAGAACACCCATGTATAGATTGAATTAATAGAAGGAAGACTTTGATTCAATTCCATGGCTGTGGTTATTCTCTGGGTGTTGTTGATATTATGTTGTTTCATAATTTCTTCTTGTTATGCCTTTGTTCTATATGCTACGTATGTGATTTCATGGCAGGTTCGAAATCTGAGAGAATTAAGAAATGAGTTTCAATTGTTTCTTTGTTTGAGCCAGGATATTCCTGCATAGAGTGCAGTTGAATTCATCCGCATAGAGTGCGTTGATGAGGCTTAACAGTTAAACTCTCGTTCTCATTCACCCATAAGTTGTTTTAGGTAGATAGAGCCGTGCAAGACGTGCGCAGGCTAGACGAGGTCTCAGAGTTGCGATTCTGAGCTAAGGCATTGATAGACTGTTGCTGCTAGAGTGCGCAGGGTCAGAAGTCCTCAACACTTGACGTGGTTGAAGAGCATATGCAAGGAGTGCATGCAGGGAGTTTCCAGAAGAAGCTCAGAAGCTATGAAAGCTCAGGAAAGATAGGCCTTTGAAGTAGTCGAAGAGCAGTGGAGAGAACATCCACGAACAGGTTGCAAGGAGAAGCGAGCGGGTTGGCGGATGGGTCTCGTGGAGAGACGTTTCTTATTCGGGATTTGCGTGAGGAGGAAAAGTGGACGTGAAATCTACAGTACAGACAAAAGAAAGTTCAAAGCTCAGATTGGATAGAAGCCGTTGATCGAGATCACAAGGAATGTGACTCAACTCGTGGATCGGACGCATCGGGAGTTCGCGAGGGAAAACTCCTACTTCTCGTAATGGGAGATCGCGAGATCGCGAGAAGCGAAGTCCCGACAATTTAGTGTATAGTGTAGGTCATAGTCGGGTGATGTAGCAGGTAATCTCGGGACACTGGATATCGAGATTTGAAGGGTCAAGAGATTGGTCTCGCGAGTGGCAAGGAAGCGAGAGGCGAGATAGCAAGTTTGTCGGCATCTCGGCGTTTCAGATCTCGGAGGTTGGGACCCTGAAGGTATAGTGACGCGAGTCGCGAAGTCGCCATAAAGTGAATTCCCGATCAGCCGAGGGAAGGTCAGCATTGACCAAAGACATCGGGTCTCGGGGATCCAAGGGTCTAGTATTCAATTGTTGAACTCGCGAAGTTGCGAGAGTCGATCCTCCGATAACCAAGGAAAGGAGGACCGCGTGAGAGTGGAAGAGTCACTATGGGTATGAAGGATTCCAGAGAGGGGATCAGAAGAACCTTTAAGTTCTTTGGTCTGAGAAAAGAGAAGGTCCCGGTGGGAGCGATTTGTCGCCGAGAGGCGACTTGCATCACATGAGGTCATACACCTTTAAGTATTTGAAATTTCGTAAGTAGACTATTTTTTAATGGCATAAACTGTAGAGGAAAAAATGGGTTCCTTCGAGTTAACTATGCTTTGATGTGTAAGCTACTGGTGTGTAATAATAAGACCCAAGTTAGGTAGATATACTTACATGTTTATATTTTCTGTAAGTAAAGATGCAGGACCGTAGCACGTAACTGATTTTCCAATTATTAAGCCAGAATCAAGATGAAACTATACCTATGACAGTGAATCGTTCCATATGTATATAGAGAAAGCTATATATATGTACATACTTATAGGTGGAAATAAGTACAGATGTTAATGGAGATTAAAGTGAATTATGTACAGTAAGAATGATAATATACGCCTTTATACGCGCACATAGCAAGCAGTCAAATTACCTACTGTTCTAGCGGTCATGAAGATCCAACCTTGCAACTAAAAGCATAATTAAATATGCATAACTGATTACTTTGAAAATTCCAGAGGTTAAACTATGTGCACCCAATTCCTTTCTCCAACTAATCTAATGGCAGTCGTGCTCCCTCCCGAGCTTTATCTCTCTGAATTTCAAAGGTTCCTTTGACCTAAGTTTAGATATTGCCTATATACGTATAAATATGTTGGAGTAGTTTGAGAGTTAAGGGAAGTGATATAATTATGGAAATAATTTATCCACATAATCTTTTTTGTTCGAAGTAAACTAGACTGGTATAATAATGTCATTATGGACATAAATAAATCTTACCTTCTCTTAAATTGTAAGCTTAAACGAAACTGAATTATCTCATAGAATTTATTTTTTTTTATGGTGAATTTGAGGTTCATTACATTATGCGCACTGCATATACCAAATGACTATATTGACAACTCACGACATTTAAATGGTAGTCTTGAAAGTGAACATGAGTATTGGTTTGATGGGTTTCTTAAAAAAATATCCTTTCAATACAATGGATCCTCTTTCATATATAAAACCGTTATCATCAAAATCTTCTAATAGCCTCATCTTTTGTTCTGTGCATCACATCAAATAATATTTCACATTTTCAGTGTTGTCTACAAGTCCAACCATGGAAAAAACATCTCCTACAAATAATTGGATATATTGGACAACAAATAATTCGTGTTAGATTATCACACAAGTATGTATCTACAAGTTATTTGAAAAAATTTAAACATAAAATTTTTACCTTCTCTAACAAGATCAAAAAATCTATCGCCATCAACTGACACTATAGTTTCATTTGATTGCATCTCCTCTGAGCTTGCAAGTGAAATTTTCCCTTTTACATTAAGTTCAATGTGTCTCCAAGATTTAACATATCCTTCATTTTCGTTCTCACAAATATCTATGGATTTTGTGTCCTCTATGCAAACTAAACAAAAACAAGAGTCATTTCATCTATAAAATGCAAACCCATTTTGAAAACATTTTGTTTTAACTGAATGTATTTTTCTTGTCCCAGGTATTGTACTGGAGTCATATGGGATTTATCTATTTACATATTGGATTCCAACATACCAAAAAAATCTGGACAAGACAAGAACTTGTTAACTTGAAATCTCTCAAGAAAATGATTGAAGATTGGATATAAATTTGAACACATTCAAATTTATATATCCTATGCACATACATGTAACATTTATACATAGACACACTTGCGCACATCCCTTGACAGATTATATTCATGGATTAGTGCCATGTTGCACCATTCAACAACTTGTTTAGCCGATTTAAATCGATCAACATGAGGGTTCAACTGATACCTTTGAAGTGCTCATTTTATACATGCCCCTGCACCATCGTGCTATCCTTTTCCATGACCAGTCTCAAAAAAATTCCAACAATGTGTAATGTTTAATTTTTTATGAAGATGACATAACCAATAGAATGATCGTGCAGATTTGAACTGACCCACACACCCGTTGGACCATATCCAATGCTGATTGAATCTAATTTCGCATTCAATGAATCATAAAATTTATCAAAACAATCTTGTACATAATGTGTGTCGTGTGCTCGATCATCACTTATATAAAACTGATAATCTTTAATAACATGTTGATTATAGTTGGTTCTTTCTATGTTTGGAAGACTCCTTTGAGAATGTCTATATAGAATGTGGACAAATATCGTGACTTGATCATAATGATAATATTCGCTCTATATTTCTTTTTTTGCAGCGAATATGTAATTCTCTGCAAAATCAACTACAGACAAAATTTTCCCTAGTGAAAACACTTCATGGGATTGTTTGAATTGTAGATCTTTCCATCGAGCTCTATGTGAATGCTTGGTGTATTTATATATTTCTTCCTCAAACTTATTCAAAAATTCTATCACGTTGATATTATCTACCTTCAAATCAATCCTTTTGGAAATAACATTTGAAGAATGTGGAGCCGTGCTGCTCATATCTTCATATCTTTTCCAATTGACTCTTATATTAGAAAATGATTGATCATTCATATCAATATGATACTTTGAATGAAGCAAACTTAGATTTCCACAACGATCACATTTGTTTTTGTAAAATAAATCATCATCTTCTCTTTCACATAGAATTTCAGATATAAAAACACAGAATGTGGAAGGAGGAGCTGAACCTGTCCATAAAGTTTTACCAAAATCCAAAATAGTGTCGTAATACAACTCAAACTCCACATGATAAGGAAAACAACATGTGTCACGGACAATGATGGATATAACAAACCATGGTTTTTGTTGCACAAATGTATTGATGGAAATTTTAACTTCTTTGTGCTATTCTTTGAACTTATTAAACAACTCTAGTTGTGTCATTGGAAATATATGTTTTGGATGTTCTTCATACTGATTTTGTGCTATTCTTCGTCGCAACACATCCATTGTATGTGGTGAAACACAATATTCTTCCAAACAACAATTACGGGCCAATTCTTTAACATTTTCTGCAAGTCTATCTTTGTAGGGTTGTCTAGAAATCATTGTCAAACAAGCCAATTCATCATTTACATCTATTTGGAAATGAAATTTTCAATGTTTGTGCAATGTTTTTCTTGACGTTCCCATCATTTTTTCCATGTGTCATGTCAAACGATCTTTTATATTGCTAGATGAAACAACTGTTGTTTTTATTTTTCTACGTGCAACACAGACATCTTCTTTTCAAGATTTTCCAAAATCTTTTAATACACTAGTTATATTGTTAAAGACATTATGTGTCACCTTTGTATCCTTTGTTGACTTTTGAATACCCAATAATGATGTAGCTTCTTTTAACTTTCTTGACTTCATTAGACAAAGTAAAAGCTGAGCTTGTATTGTTACTAATTCATATTTGAAAAAAGTATTATACATATTCTTAGTTTTATATCTTATATAATGCTTAGCTTTTTTTTTTCCAAATTTGTCAGTATCAACATTTTCTAATATTTCACCATCAATGTTGATAGATTCTCCTACATATTTCAATTTAAAGTTTATATTAAAAAACATAACACGAACATAAATTCACTAAATTATATATATTTGAGTGTGCATCTTGTATTATCTAAATTTATGTACATACCTATAGGTGATTCGTCTTCTGCTTCAATTTTGGTTTCAATATCTTCTTTGACATTATGAGACGAATCTATTTATGTAAATTTTGAAAAACATCAATTTGTAATTACAATCAATTATATTAAATTTACAATATTTTAAATTTAAATTCTATACTTTGAATTTTGTACTTTCTGAATACAGTCCCAATGTGTGTTGTGTGCTCGATCATCATATGTGCATGCATACCCATTTGAACTTCTTCTTGTCAAAAATCTCTATTCACATTATCATCATTTGTTTCTTGAATATTTGCACATCCTTGTTTCTTTCTCTGATAAAGCTCTTTCCTTTGTTCGATTTGGCAAGTATCATCTCGAGTGCGATCATATTTTCTCTTGAACAAACTTTTGTTTCCCATGACTTTTATAGTTATCTGTAAAATATATGTTCAACAAAGACTTCACCTTGAAAAAATGTTCAACATTTATCTTTCAACATATAAATTGTTATTCCAATAAAAACTTGAAGAAACACCAATTACCTTATTCAACAAAAACCAAAAATATGATTCAAAACTTTGTTTAAGTTCTCTAGAAAACCACCATGTATCTATATCGATCCTCCGATTAATCCTATGGAACAGAGGGAAGAAATTAATAAAGAAAAGAATACAACTGCAACCAACAATAGAATTGCTTTGAAATTCCTATCCCCAAGCTTATATCTGTCTGTCCATCCAATGAATTGTGTTAAATGTGTTTGGTCGAAATCCTATTTATACAATTTGGCACGAAATGAAACGATACGATGTGTATTTTCATTTTCTCTGACTGACAGAATTCGCTCGATAGTCTTTTAGCCGAAAGAATGTTTTTTCGGCCGAAAACCTTGGAAACCGTTTAGTTTTGACGGTTTCTGTTAGATTTTAGTCTTTTGGCTGAAATATTAGTTTTTCAACTGAAAGAGTATTTCGGCCGAAAAAAGGAATTTGGGGTTGAAAACTAAAACCATAGAATTACCCCAAGCTTAACTGAACTTCAGAGGTTGTAGACTCCTGTAAATACTGATAATTTGGTTTTGAAAATGACACCAACATTTCCAAAATTGAATCTACTTTCAATTCTTATAATTTGTTTTCATTTTCTTTATTTTTATCTATTTTTATTTAATTTAAAAAAAAAACAGTACATAATATTTTCAGCACACATTATGATTTGGTGGAATGAAATATTGGTATCTCTAAAAATATACAGTGAAAAAATTTGAAACAAATATATTCTTAATACTGTTCTTTTCAAAAGGGTATATTTAAATTTTAGTTTTAAGTAAAAATTAAGATAGATACAAGGTGTAGAAAAACATGTGTTTAAAATATGCAACATTTTCATCTTGGTAACCTTCAAAAATTTCTATAAATTATAATATTCATCTGTTAGATTCAAAATTATAGTCATAATAAAATAGAGTCTCTTTAGATTGTTTCAGTGTATTTCATTTCTTAAAAACGTAAGTTTAATAATAGATACATTGTTGTAGAAAAAAGTAACTCATTATCATTCCTTTCATGTTTAAGGAACATACTGTTAAACAATTGTCAATTTGACATATCAAATCGTGATAAACAAAATTTGAAAAATAGTCATTGGAAAGCTAACACAATTCTTCACAGGTTTTTTTTTTACTGTAAAGTAAAATTCTAAATAAAAAAAATACTTTTGTATGCCGGAAGTTGAAGAGCATGTGAAAATATAGCTTTTTTCTCATAAAACAAGAAAAAGTGTAACCCATCTTCATGATTTCACCCTTAGGGAATTAACTGATGTTAGATATGTAACTGAGCTTAAATCAAATTTGATTTCATTGGGAGTGTTGTATTCTTGTTGATATAAGTATACAGGTCAAGGTGGAGCACTCACATTGTCAAAAGGTACTTTAGTAGTGGTGAAGGCAACAAAGGTTGATAACCTTTATAAGATGGAACAGAGTATTGAAGTGGCATTTGAAGTGACATATGTATCTTCTTGTTTATGGCAGAAGCATCAAGGTCATAAGAGAAAGAAAGAATTGCAAGTACTCGTAAGCGGTAAATCATTTCCATACTTGAAATCTTTGTTTCTGAATTCTTGATTATTTTATATCTCTACAAGTTATGATGGTGGTATAAAGGGATGTTGTGTGTGGGATCCTACTTCTCATAAGATCATCATTGACAGAGATATAGTATGTATGAAACAACAAAAAGGGTTGATTCAAGATCACAACAAGAAATTTGTTTGCATGCTAGATAATTCATTGTATGGCCTATTGGTACCGAGGAAAATATACAAGAGGTTTGAATCCTTCATAGTACGTCAAAAAATTTTAAAGGGTAGGAATGACTATACATTTTATAGTACATTCACAGTCTTGATGTTATTTGTTGATGATATGATCGATGCAAGCTGAAGAATGGATAAACTTAGTAAGAAAACGACTCAGGTGGACAGGACAATTCAGATGAGGAATAGAGAAGCAACAAAAAAAATTATGGGCACAGAAGTATATAGAGATGGTAATGGTAAGCTATGGTTGGAGTTCAACATGAACATTGTAAAACCAATTTTTATCGCTCTTGCTTTCCATTATAAGTTTTCTTCAAGCATAGGTCCTGTCTATAAAAAAGAAAAGGTTATGTCTCATGTAAGTTCAATAGGAGTTCTATTGTATGTGATGAAATGGTTAATACTAGATGTTTCACATGCTAATGATATTTTCAGATACGTGACAGATTCAGGTGTTGCAGTGAAATGGATTCTTCAGCATTTGTGAAGCACAAATGTCACCTATAATGGTTACACTGAGATGGTATGTGATGATGTTAAGGTCATAACCCATACATAGGTAGATCAATGTATGCGGATGTAATAAAGGTCAATATTAATAAGACCTTTCAATAAAATAAAATAAGGCGGATGTAAGAAGACCTAATAGAAGCCTCCGCTTCTAGAAGGATCTTCCTCTAGATGCTTCTCTTAATAGACACATTTAGTATAAATAAGGGTCGAGGGTATGAAAACCCAATCTTGGAGATTATTGGAACAGAGCGCTGCTCTACTGGAGGTTGCCCCCTCGAAGAGGCCTGTGAACATTGCTATCTGAATCAAAGTGTTATTTCTGTTGCTATTGCGTATATCATTTCTGTGTATTGTGAAGATTATGCTGGATATTTTACTGTCATTCTGTTATTTCTAGAATTTCATTTATGTTCTGCATATTTTATATATCTGGTATCTTTCAAGTGGTATCAGAGCACTTTCCTTGGGCAGACATTGTGGGCAAATATTTTTTATTTTTGCAGATTTTTTTTTTCGGAGCAGAAAAAAGAGGGCCGCGACATTATTGAAGTTTTTGGTATATTTATGTGTAAAATTTGAAGAAACAGGTTTTATATCTGAGTTCCTCTCAGAAAAACACCCAATTTGAAAAAATAAATCGTCTGAGACGGAGTCCAGAAGGTCAAGATATTGAGGTTTTAAAATCTACAAATTTTCAGGGTTTGTTCTACAGACGGTGACGCGATTTGTTTTTATTTTTGTAGAAGTTGGAGGTCTAATTTTCCAAATAAAGTTACATATCTGAGTTCCTCTCACAATTTCACCCAATTTCAAAAAAAAAATCAGCTGAAACGGAGTCCGGGAAGTGAAGTTATGAGCATTTTAACTTCAGCAGTTTTTTAGGGTTTTTCCAGAAAAGGCCGCGATTTTCTGCCAAAACTTATTGGGTTTATTTTTTGAGTTTTTTCGTGACGGATGCAGGAACGAAGAGTTCATAGAGTGCTCAGATGGCTATTTCATCTCAAACCTTGAAAGAAATTCTTGAATCATTCAAAGCCCAATTGGATAATAGATTGGATGCATTTGCATATGGCCTCACAGATAGCCTCACACATGGCCTCACAGACAACCTCACACATGGCCTCAATGATAGTTTTCATAGTATTCAAGATTCATTAAATAACATGCAGGAGATATTTCTTATGGAGGGCCTCAAGGATGAATATAATAAAGAAATATATGCTTGGTACGATTTTGAGGCCGATTGTGATGATTGGTATATGGATAGTTGCCATTTCTGGGATGACAACCACTTCCATATTTTATTTGATGACTCTACTCCACCTTCTGTAGAGAACATAAAGGTCCCATATCAAGAGCTAGTTACCAGCGTTCAGTCTGCATATTCTACAGTGGTATTATTCCTTCCAGATTCTGATACGACCCTTTTCCACTATGTGGATGGATTTTCTTATTTGGATCCACATGATAGGTGTTAGTCTTTGGAGCATCATTTGGAGTTGGTTATTGGGTTCCAAAATCTTCTACGGGTATTTCACATGAGCACTTGGACATGGGACCCGGGCTTACAATGGTGGTTGGACCACTTCAGCATGGTGGATTTCCTTTCTACATTGGACTTTGGTTCTTCCAATGGTGGTTGACCACTGAGGGTGATTCTCTACATGGGACTTTGGTTCTTCAGCCTTCTTCAACATTACGGTCCACAAATATCCATGGGACCCTATTATATAGTTGTACATCAAGCCGCTGAGGGACAACAGCTTCATAAGGGGATGGAATGTAAGGTAGCTTTTAGAGAGATAGTAAATGAGGGCCCGATAGTGATAATAGTGAGGTCATTCAATGTAAGGTGGACTAGGTCCATCATATTATTAAATAAGGCCCACTATGGTAGTTAGATATAATAAGGCCCACTATGATAGTTAGATATGATAAATAAGATTTCTAGAAGATTCCCTCTCTAGAATGTTCTAGGTGATGGTAGCACTATATAAAGGGGTTCAAGCAATGTAATGAGACATGAAGAGAAATATAGTATTTGGAGCTTTCAGAGGCTCAATAGATGCCCCCTCAAGAGGCAAGTGAACATGAGAGATCCTTCCATAATAGGATCCATTGTATGGTGCTTCCATACCTCAAGGGTTTGCAATATTATTGTGTGGTTTCTTTATATTTCTTTGTGATCTATTGTGTATTCGTGAATTGTGGTGATTATATTTGTAGATCTATCTGGTTCTTAAATAAGTGCCATTAGGAGCCATGAAGTAAGTTTTTTTACTGTGACGTAGGTTCATGGTATTCCGGACCTCCGGAAGTGGAACCAATCATATCCCTCAATGATCTCACCGACTTATCTACCCCAACCACTTCAAGCTAATCGGGTTACATCAAGCACCGGAAGGTCATCATATTGGTTGATAATGGCAAGACTTACAATTTTATTCTTCGTCGGATTGCCCAAGAAACCCATTGTTATCTCCATGTCACACACTGCAACCAGCGATTGCCACGGTGGTTCTATGAAATGTGTCGCCGTGAAAATGTGTGTCTCCAAATAGGTGACTACAACTCAAATCCCATATGTTTGCTTTTGACATGGGCTGGCTACATATCAGGTTGGTGTCGAATGGTTACGTACTCTTAGTCCCATTCTCATGGATTTTCTAACTTGCACCATGCAATTTGACCAAGGAGGCCACAAACATAAATTTCAAGGCATTACCAAGGGTTCTCCAAATCACTGCCTTCATCGCATGGAAAAAATAATAAAAGGTCATTCTGCGTCATAGCCCAACTCACTTATACAAGCCACCAGATCCCACCCGTGCTCCAACACCTCCAAGCCCTCCTTTCTAAACATCAAATAGTCTTTCCACTCCCCAAGGACTCCCCGCTTCCCACGGTGTCCATGACCACTCCATTCCCCTTTGTCCCGTGAAGCCTTCCCTCAACATATCGCCACCCTTGCACAAAAGAATGAAAATTGAAAATGGTTAGAACTCTCATCAAATAAGTCATCGGCCCTAGTACGAGCCCTTACTCCTCTCCTACTGCCATGGTACCGAGAAAGAAGGTTCTGGAGAATGTGTCCTCACTTCCGCGTTTCAATAAACTAACCATCAAAGAAAAAATTTCCCATTCTTGTCATTGATGACCTCCTGATGAATTGAGTGGTGCCCACCTCTTCACCATACTTGTTCTTCGCTCGGGCTATCACCATAAATGTATGAAAGAGTCTGACATTACCAAGATGGCTCACAATCATGAGGCCACTCACGAAGTTTTTCTTGGTCATGCCCTTTGGTCTGTGTAACTCCCCCTCCACCTTCTTCGTGAGCCCTTCATGAACCATGTCTTCCTCGCCTTTTCTTCGCCATTTTGTCTTAGTTTTCTAATGATATCCTCACATATAGCAAGACACGTAATTATCTTACTCATGTGGATCAAGTTCAACATCTACTCTCTCAAAGACCACTTTTCTCAAATGTAAAATTAAATGTGATTTTGGTGCATCCAAGTAGAATACTTGGGTCATCCTCGGGTGGATAAGGATGGCACTGTGGTGGACTGAAAAGATTGAAGCTGGTAAGACACGACCCAAAGACTCCTCAAAAGCTTGCATGGATTTTGGGCCCCATAGGGTATTATCGCAGTTTGTTAAGAACTATGGAAAGATTGCAGCACCTCTCACCTTCCTCCCCAAAAAGAACTCTTTCACTTGACCCTAGTAGTTGCTCAAGCTTTTCAAACCTTGAATACGCCCATGCAATTCATCCGTTCTAGCTCCCTTCCACTACAAAGACATTTGTGTTGGAATTCAATGCCTCATGGAAAGGAATTGGTATCAGTTCTATGTGTAAGAGGGTCGGGCTTTGGTCTTTACTAGCAAACAACTATCCTAAAAGAATCCGGGCAAACCAATTCTATGAAAAAGAAATGCTGGCTATCTCCGGCATGCGGTTGGAATTATGCATGCCCTTATCTCTTGGGTAACTATCTCCAAATTAAGACCTGACTATCAAAGCTCAAGTAATTGAACAACGATTTCTCCTGTAGAGCAAATAAAAATGGGTCATCAAGATCTTTGGATATGATTATGAGATCATTTTGCTGTGAAGGGTAAAGACAATGAAGTGGCGACACCGTCTCGGAAGTATGAAGACTAAGGATCCCTTTTTTTCTCTTTCCTTCATTGCATTCATTGGTTGCAAGTCAGGCACCGGTGAATGGCTTCAGACCAAAAAGTTCGCGAATCGACCAACAATCAAGAACAAGGCTCAGCTCCTTGTGGTACTCTGCCCAGATGAGCTTCTTGACATAAATTTTGTATTTAAGTAAACAATCCAAGCTCAAATCCATGGTACTTTCTCCGAAAGCTTCCATTCTACACCCACAACAAGTACTGTGGTTCACTCAAAACATATGACTGAACAAACATTTTTTCCTCGATGCAGAACAAGACACTGTAGTTTGTATCAATGAGGTATGTCACTACAACATGAGAAATAAATCTCCAGGAACACTCCAACCGTTTATGATTCCCCCTGCTATTTGAAGGATATCTCTATGGAATTTATTGCTGGCTTACCCAAATTGGGGAATAAATCATTCATAATGGTGTTTGTGGATCGACTTTCCAAGTATGGTCATTTTGTGCTCTTCACCACCCATTTCATCGATCCACGTGGCTCAAATTTTCATGGATCAGTCTTCAAGTTTCATGGCATGCCAAACTCTATTGTTTTCTATCGAGACCCAACTTTCAAAGCAATTTTTGGAAAGAACCTTAAGCTACAAGGGCACCCAATTGCATCTTAGCTCTGCTTATCATCCCTGCATTGTGATGGTCAAACTAAAGTCGCCAACAAGTGTTTGGAAACATATTCGAGAAGCCTCTCTAAAACAACACCGCCTGCATGGAGCATCCTCTAATGGTGGTACAACACTACATACCATACAACCACTCCAATGACTCCTTTTGAAGCAGTAAATGGAAAAGATCCTCCATCGGTTCTCTCATATGTGTCAGGGGTCTCGAAGGTTCAGTACGTTGACATAATTCTTATTGTCCATTCTGCCATTCTCCATGCTCTTAAAGGAAAAAATTTCATGGATCAAAATCGCATGAAGTAAAAAGTAGATCAAGGTCTCTCTAAACTTCAATTTTTATAAGGGGATTAGGTGTTTCTAAGACCGCAACCATATAAGCAAACTTCACTCAATGTTGAACATTGTCAGAAACTTTATTCCAAATTTTATGGTCCTTATTCTGTTCTCAATCTTTTGGGATATGTGGCCTATCAATTATCTTTGACTAGTAATTCTAAGCTACATCCTCTTTTCATGTTCCATGTTTGAAGAAGGCGATTGGAACCAAAAGCCAAATTCTAACCAACCTTTCTAGAATTAGCTGAAGAAGGATCCATTTGGCTACAACTAGAAGTCGTTTTGGACCAACATGAGAGTCACCTACATCAGAGAACCATAAAAGAAGTTCTAGTACAAGGAAAGATATGACTCAACCTGATACAATTTGGGAAACAAACACTCATTCTCAAATGCCTGATATCTGCCTTGAGGACAATAAGCTTTTAAGGGGCTTGACATACATATCCTAACTCACACATAGGTAGATCAATGTATGTGGATGTAATACCGTAATATTAATAAGACCTTTCAATAAAATAGAATGTTATGATGTAAGAAGACCTAATAGAAGCTTCCGCTTCTGTATGATCTTCCTAGAGTTTCTCTCAATAGACAGATATTTAGTATAAATAAGGGCCTAGGGTATGAAAACCCTAGCTTGAGATTATTGTGGCAGAGCCGGCTTCACCTGAGGTTGCCTCTAGAGGCATGTGAACATTGCCTATCTCTAATCAAAGTGGTTATTTCTCAAGTTGTTACATATCATTTCTGTATTGTTAGAATATTATGCTGGATATTTTAATGTCATTCTATGATATTTCTAGCATTTCATTTATGTTCTATATTTTATATATCCGTATCTTTATGTGATGATTTTAATGTATATTGCAATACAAGTGTCTTGGATAGAAAGAGATCTATCACTAACATGTCTCACAAAAAAATTGTGGAAGACATGTTGGAGGTGGAGTGACCCCAGGAAATCCAAACTCGGGCAAGTCACACATGCAAGATCATAAAACCAATTTTATTAGAGAATATGTAGTGGTGTCGGTTTCTCTGTAAAAAGGTGATGGACAAAATTAGAAGAGCAAATGTATCAGGTAATCTGTTGTCAAGGTGGAGATTTTTGGGATTTGGTGACAACAATTTCCTCCAAGGATGGATTTGGAACCTATTATTCTGGCTTGGTTGCAACTAAAATAGACCAAGCTATAATATGGATAGGAGTGCATTTAATAATCGTTTTGTGTAAATGTATATAAATTCATGTAATGTCATAGAGGCGTGATATGACAAAGCGTGTTGAGAGAAATGAGAGAACTTAAAAAGTTTTGTAATCTCTATGATCCTAATAATAAGATAACCGGATGTCATGCTTGGTGGACTAGCTCAACGCTTGGGGTGAACCACGAAACTGTTTTTATCCCAGGATTGTTAATTATCATATGAATTGTGTTTTCCACAAGATTTGCAATTTCTAACAACAGTTCAACTCTTAGCGCCTCTTTCCACCCTTTATGATTTCACCATTGATTATGAATATCATTATATATATATATATATATATATATATATATATATATATATATATATATATATATATATATATATATATATATATATGAAATTACACCAACCAACTCACCAAACAACAACCCCAGGACAATCTGCATTCTCTTATGTATAACCCGTATTCTACTTAATTCTACTAAGGGAAGCACTAGCCCTATAGAGAGGCCATTGCTTCACAAGGCAATACTCATTGTGCTTAGATCTGATAGTATTATAAGTCTCCCTCAAGAGGAGACATACAAAAATCATTGATCTATCCAAGACATAAAGAACATTGATAACCTCAATTAACTTTGATTCTCATTGACATCAAGAACCATGAGAGAAGTACTCATAATTTACAATGGAAAGAATCTTGATCTTGGCAACGAGCCAATAACTAATCCCGATAATACTTACCCCACTTATCCCTGCCCTACCTCAAGGTACCTTTCTACTGACCACATGCCCTAGCCTTGCTTCAACTTATCTTCCTCCCTCTGACCAACCTACCTCCTATGTTTCTCGTTGCCTCGTTGCAAAGGGTCCCAACATCCCATGTTAGGGAGAAATGCATTGACAAGGATAAAATCCCAACACGCTAGTGACAAAGATCTCCAACCACAATTAGAGGCATACCTCCATAGCCTTAATTCACTTAGTGAGACTAACAAGGGAGCATACCTCCTAGCATGATTATGGGGATTTGTCATATATCTGGCTATCTTGAGGGTAATCCTGCGCTCAACAATTGTCTCTTCTAAATTTAAGGAAAATATGTGGCATGATAAAGAATTAGTGGATAAAAGGAAATTAAGATACTACAAGGAGATAATCAACCCTACTTAGAAGACCAAAATTACCTCTCAAGTTTTGAGAAACGCAAAGAAGAAAATCATCGTTGCTAAAATAAGAATAAACTCAGCTACATAGTGAAACTGGGAGTTGGACAAATCCCAAAACTTAGTGAGATGAAAGAATATTTCATCTTTGTGACACTAAGCATGAAGAAGATGAAAAAAACTTCCTCTTAAATTTCCCTACATATACCCATATTAGATCCTAATTTAAAAGTATTTTCCACAATACAATTTTTTCTAATCTACTAAGTCATCAAAACTATGATGATCTTGAAATGCTTCTCTCAATGCTTTTCTAGCATACAAATAAAATTTTAAAGAAATCTAAGTAATCTAAGGAAAGAAGGATGTTGTAATTTCCATGATAACACTATATAAAAAATGTTAGATTTTAAAATAAAATATGTGTAATTATTTCTATGCTCAACATGGAGTTGACATATCAACTCTATATAGAGAGAAAAAAATATAGAGTAATTGAAAATAAAAATAAAAATTAATTTCCTTAATAGATGCTTTCTACTTCTCATGATGTGGGAGATGAGTAATTCCTTCAATGCCTAATATTATGGAGCTGACATGTGGCATTTTAAAAACTATTTCTATGTCCACCTATTTTAATATGGTAATGGTGAGTTGAGTATGAGAGGGAGATATGCAATTTGATTTTAATGGTGNNAAGAGGTTTCAAATTTTTTCTTCAAACTCTAGCCAAAACCACCTTATCAAGTTGGGATGACATAAGTATGCTTAATCTTGGCTAATAATTGGTGAATAAAGAAAGAGATCATATTGTGATTAAAGATAATAATCAAAATATTATTACATAAAAATTTAAGGAGAAAATGTGGTGCCATAAAAATTTATCTAGGACAAAAGAAAATTAAGATATTATGAGGTAATCAACCCCAATCTAGAAGATAAAAAATATCTCTCTTTTTGACAAAGTGTAAAGAAAAAAATAAACATTGCTAAAATAAAAACAAATTCTCATGAGCTTCAGAGACAAACTAGCTTTGGTCAACTGCCAAAACATTGTGGGATGAAAAATTCTATCACCTTTGTGACACTAAAGGGTTGAAGATGAGAATAACTTTCTCTTACTAAAGGTTGAAGATGAAAATAACTTTGTCTTAGAATGTCCAACATATGCAGAGATTAGATCTCAATTTCAAAATATTTGTCACACTACCGACCTTCCTAACCTTTTAACTCAACTAAACTATTATGATGATCTTGGAACACTTCTCTTAATGATTTTCAAGAACAAAAATAAAATTTAGAGAATTCTAAGTAACCCCTTACATTCTTCCCTTACCTTCTTAAGGTCCTCCTAGAAACTAATTCAATCTTAGTGTAAGTTCATCGTCATCATAATCATCAATATAGAATAATATTCCTAACAAGTTCTAGGCCTCATCAAATTAACTTAGTCACAATTACTAAATTAAAAACAATTTAATATTATACTCTTTAACCATTAAATTCTTTGCAATTCTCAATAAATTCAAATGATCAAAAAAACATTATTCTATACAACCTTAAATAAATATAATATACATTTATATTTAATATATAGTTGGATTTCAAATATTTTTAAATCTGAATATATAGATCTTAACATGTTGTCTTAACTTAGTATCTATCATAGCTTTATAGACATCAAATCTCTTAATCAGCAAAACCTTTTTTAAGTTAAAAAACCTAAGAAAATATTTACATATAATGTAAAAGAATTGGCATCTGATTTTCGAAAAATAAATAAATAACCCCACACAATTATTAAATCTTCAAAATTTTCTCTTAACTTTTTATTTAAATTCCGGAGATCCAAATAAAACCTTGTCTTGATTAATAGGATGGCAAAACACTGTCACTAGAGTAAAGTGGCAAATCTGAAATTGTGTGGATTGAGTGTCTAAGACTGCAACGTTCTTTTGCATTAGGTAATCAGTGTTTGCTATCTTGTGAACCACATGACAATCGACACTTTTCCAAATAATAATTTCCGAAAAAACTAAATACTTTTTCTCATTTTGTTTAGATACTTCAATGTATAATGCTATCAACAACAAGCATGAAACCATTTTAACAATTTTACTCATAATAAGTTCAGCAACTTAATAATGAAAAATAGAACCTACATCAAAAAAATAACCTCATCTCAAAATCACAATAATAACTAAAACCCCATTCAAATGTTTTTATATGAAAATATCCACTATACTTGGTAAATCAATTTCACAATCTGAAGACGGGATAAAAGAAAAAGGAATAAACTGCTTTAGTGCTTAAAGATTTTATGAACCATACTTTCTATTTTGATCTATACAAATATTATACTTCTGTTGACCTTTATCTTTACAATAGTTAATGTGTTTAAATATAAATATAAAGCAGAATGAAATATTTTATTCAGACAACATTCAAACTTCCTTTCTAAAACAATGTGGTAACACAAAATTATGTTCTTCAACGAGATGAATTTACATGTCATCCGTTTCTGCAAAGAAGAATTTGTGATTCGTTTTGATAAATAAGAATGGCGATGAACTCGACACCATCGTTCAAAGTTTGCACGAACAACTAGTACCGCTTTATCGATTTGCATTGTGAAGTTTAAGAGGAAGAATACAATTGAAGCAGTTTTTTAAGCTGTTAAAATCACCGCAAAGGTATTGAATTTGTATGGTCTATTAAACAAAATTTACACTTTAACCGAATGTTATAATGAAAATTGATTATAATATTATTTTAGATTTTTTAAACAAATATTCAATATATATATATATATATATATATATATATATATACTGTAACACATATTTCCTTCTAAGCCGACGGAGACCATGACTAAACTTATATCAAATTTAAACCAATAAACAATCCACATAGTCTCATATCAAATTTGTATATCAATTAATATATATATAATCCTTATTTATACAATATTTATAAAAGTTAAGTGTGTGCAAAATGGATCCCTTCCCAAGAAGTTAATGGTGCCTACATGAGAGAAAAAAATTATTTATTATTTCCCATAAATGTTGTACTATAGGATGACCTTCGTTAATATCTAGGAATAGGAATGATAAGTCACAAGGTGCCTTCCCTGCTTCAGCAGAACACTCTAGGCATATTGACAAGCATCTATGTTAATTTCAAAGGGTTCTTGAAAATCTTCTATGTAGAATGCCCTTGGAATACAATGCCCCTTTTAATTTGTGAATTTTTTTTGGTTTTCCTTGATACATTTCAAAATGGGTTCATTATTGATGTAGGGGTGGGCTTGGTGAGGGATATAATGAATATAAAATTTCAGGTTTTTATTAATGAAACTTTTTAAGGCAAGTATTATAGTAGGAAAGAGATAAGTTCCAAGAGCTTGGAACTTTGTAAGATTTATATAGATGACTAACTTATTAGTAAAAAATCCAAAAATTGAATGGAGGTTTTCTCAAAGTAAGATTTTTTTATGGTTCACTCACATTTTGTGGGTTCCAAGCAATTCTAGCACCAAGCCCACATGATAGAGGTGCTCATCTTGTGTGTTATTGAAAATATCAATATCATCGAAGTAGAAAATAATAAAACAACATAAGTGTGGATTAAAGTATTATTAAGAAGGTGATGGAATGTAGCAAGAATATTGGTGAGAAAATAGGCATCACCAAACATTCATCCAAACCAATCTTGGTCTTGAAAGTGGTTTTTCATGTTTCATTGATGGTCTTGAAATCTTAATGATAGCTTGTTGTCAAGTCTAGTTTGGTAGGGGATAGTGGGTTTTAACAATGATCTTATTGAGATCACAATAGTCCATGACAAGACTCCACTTGTTTTCTTCCTTCCTAGAGATAATGTGTAATGGACCAGGTCGCGTAGGTTATGATAGCATGCCTTCCTTAGTAAATGATTTTTTTTTGTGTGTGTGTGTGCGTGTGTAGAAGGGTAATAAGGACAGGATACTCAACAACGCATCATGACGACGAATAGACACAAGCACCTTATGCAACCACAACCTAACGACCCAACAAGAAGCTCATCAATCATCTGGAAGCAAAGTATGACTTTCAACCGACACGAATAAAATGACAACCCGTCCGTCCTACCCTGCAAGGGTTAGGGCCTCCAGGACACATAAGCAACACTCAAGCCCAGGTTCCCATCGATTTTGACCATTTAAGGTCTCAGGGTTGGCGATTGTTCTAAGGAACAAGGAGACGTCTACATCCCACCCAACACAAGCAGACCAAGCACATAAAAAGTTTACAACCTAGTACAACATTAATTGAAATGAACAACCACACCCTTAACAGGAAGCATAAGCTAAGAGGGATGACTTCGCCAATGCCTACCATTACTCAACACTAAAGGTCCAAATTTATGGTTTAAATAGGCCTTCAATATAGACCAATAACCAGTCTAAATTTCATTAGACAAAAACTGCCAACCGAGCTTAACATGGATCCTGACTCAAATGAGCGTGTCTGAGTTAGCAATAGGTGAAGATTATATATCCAATTAGCATCAATCTCACATCTAATCTAACAAGTCTAGATTAATCAATAATTACAACTCTAAAATTAACAATTCAACATTATCTATCAACATTAATCAATATCATTATAATTGTCATCTAATTTTACGAGTCTAAATAAATTGATAAATACAAACTACACGAACCATTTAACATATCTAACAACTTTAACAATATTATTATAAAACTCTGTTAATATAAAACTATTAATACAATCGGTTCATAACCCACGGTCTAACACAAGCCATTCAGTTGCTGCTATAAAAGACCAGTCGTATAAACCTCTGTGTAAATAAATCACTATCTGGGTGTTGGGCATATGACATTCAAATTAAAACACCACAGGAAAAGTGGGGTAGTAATGGCTAAAAACTCTGTTCCTAAACTACTGCAATAGTGTTGATGGTTTAATCTTGTAACCCGACATATATAAACAACTGTCATAAAAAGCGGGAAATCTGCCCATGCTATCATACATCAATTACTATCCAAAATCATGGTAGGTAAAATATTTAAGGTGTTGTCAAAAATCAATGGGAAGGGGGTTCGCTGCCAACACCCAGTCATTATCCGCATATATCACAAGGCCACCATCTTAACAAACATTTTTGTTTTCTGTTTTTTCTCATCTGGCTTGAAATTTGTCATGGTGGGTAGTGCGCCAACCACTATCAGCCGACAATATCCTATTCCTATCTCATGAAATTTGGACCACTTCATCGTAACTGAAACAAAATCGTAAATACAAACAATATTACATATTGAATAGGACGATAGATAAAAAATGTGGTATTTTTATAACAACCTTTGCTTTGATGGAATGCAGGTTCCTTCCAATGTGAATTAAGAGTGAGATAAAGGAGAGAAGGAAGCAAGTCGAGAGTGTGCTTCACATCCAAGGCACCCATTTAAACGAGAATTCCAGGAAAAGGATAGAAACAACAAAATTTTAAAAAGGTTTCTGACTGTCATTAATAAAATATGCAAACACTGTACACAGGGTGGCAATAATAAAATCAATGAAATCTATGCAGGAAGGATACATGAGTTTGCTGAGATTACCAATTGATTGAAAACGCCTAGAAGTAAAAAGGATTGAAATTCATTTCATTTCAGAGAATTAATACGCCGAGTATAACGACCACATCAGAGCATTAAATGCAAGTTCTACGAGATTAAACGCAATTTTAATAAGAATAAAAAAAAATGCCTGATTAAAAGGATCATATGGAGTGAGAAGCAGATTAAGTTCGTTAAGTGATTTCGTCCTTAAACAACACTTGAAACACAGACATGCTCATCAAAAACACAACCATGAAGGTGTGTGAGTTTGCCCAGAGGTCGTGGGGTAATCCCTGTGTGATTCTCTAAGGAATCGTGGTGGAAATATGGTGTAGACAGCCACAATTCGTGGTGTGCAAGCTGTGTGTGTGCCACGAAGATGGTGGTGTGAAGTTGGTGAAATAATCGCTATACAGCTAATACACACACACACACACACACACACACACACACACACACACACACACACACAGAAATTAGCAGTGAAATAGACCACAAAAGAAAACTGTGAAATATAGGGTGAAACCAAAATCTGAATGTAAACACCCAAGGTAAATTCGATCGAAATCTAAGTGTGGTAAAGGTTAAACTAGCTGTCTAAGATGGTTAAAAAATAGGGTAAAACTTCTGCTGTAATTTCTCCATCAATTTAAACACCAAGTGCATTCACCTTCGACTAATTCAAACAAAGAGTGCATTCGCCAACAATGCATTAACTGCAGGGTTCATTAATCAACAATCACATTAAGCGCAGAGCAACTACGGATTCACCCAGGTCACTGAATTCCATGGGATCTAAATAACTCAGTCCAAACACTTTAAAAGTTTTCAATAAAGTCAAAATAAAGTGTCGAGGTAAATAAAACCATTGAATATCCAAAAAGACACGAAATGTCGCGTAAAAGAAATAAAAATAACTTCGCCGTCAAACAAAAATTGTCGGGTTAAATAATTTCATCAAGGCGAAAGACCAACAAACAACCAAGGACAACAACAAAGGTGGGCAGCTAACAGGTTCTCTTTCGCTTCACCATCCTTGTACAGAAAAGCAGGGCATTGAGATCCATAGGTCTTTTAATGTTAAGGCGACGACCGTAGATCAGGCTACAGGCCAACTGCTTAGGCGAGGACTGGTGAGCTAGGGTTGAAGGATAAACAACCTCAAGGTCACAATCAACACATAGGGTGGTAATGACATGCGGGAAGATGAAGGCCACAGGAAAACAATCAACCAGACAATCTGCTAGGCTAAGAAAAAGGGGTCTGCTAACAATCTAAACATCCAATCCATTTACAAATCAATATGCAATTCCAAGTGTAAGTCTTAATGCATTCTACTCTACAAAATAAAAGAGCGTATCGTTGCCTAATCGCCTGCTTCGAATGACGTCTCGCACTCCATGCAACTCTCGCTCGTCGACCGTCGAGACCTCACCGGTACCTCTCAGCCAATGCTAGGGGTACTCTTCTTCCCCCTTAGCCCCCCGAGCCACAAAAGAGCCACACACACTCTCTAGAAATTTTGTCTAGCTCCCATCTTGCCTCGCAAGGCCAAGCTACCACTCCTCTCCGAACTGGGTATCCCAACTCCCATAAGTAAATCAGTCAAGTCGATATTTCTGCAGCTTAACGTTACGCAAACAGAAGATGATCCTTTCTCCTTCTCCTTCCTTCACTATATAGAATTTCCCACTTCCTCTCTTTCCTCAAATCTCATTTCATTAAAGTTTTTAAAATAATTTCCTAAAAAAGTTTTTCTTCGTACAAGTGTCCCCCATCCCCTACATTCCTCCATAAATTAATTTCTTTAATTAAGTAATTATCTTTATTTTCCTCACCCACCTAGAGTTACTCCTAGAATCACTCCTAGGTGTCCCTAGATTCCCTTACAGGTTTTAAAGGCTTTCCCTATTATGAAATTGCTATTTCAGTTTAAAATTAGAAAGCTCTTAAATATAGATTCTTTACTAAGTTGACTTCCTGCGTTTTCCCCTAATTTCCCATTTTTCCTTTTTATGTTACCTCTTTTCCCTAGTTTCCTATTTTTTTAATTTTCCCTCTTTCTCCTTTTACTTGGAACTCAAAAAGGCAGGTGTGGAATATAACCCCTTTTCCCTTTTTATCATTAATTTAGTATCTTTTTAAATTATCAAAAGATAAAATAATTAATTCCCTCTTTACATTTTATATCCACAGATTTTATTTCATATGAACAATTTAATTTCTTACTCCCTTTATGTTACAAAATTTTATGAAGATCGTAATTATTATTTAAGTGGTTTTTATTTTAAATTTTATTATTTTATTTTATTTTATCTATATATTTATTTAATTTTGTTTTGGTAGACAAAATTTTACCCCGAGCGAAATTTTAGACTCAGAACTTAGATTTGGTACTGGGCGACATTTAATTAGGGAATTTGTTTTTAAAATTTCTTAACATGTTATTTGTCTTAGGTCCATCTAGGTTCATCTCTCTATCATCATTAATGTGACATGCCCTTGAGGACGCACTAGGTGCTCCAAGGGTGCCACTCACCTCATCTGTTCCTTTGCACGACATGCCCTTCAGGATGCACTACGTGCTCCAAGGGTGCCACTCACCTCTTGACTGACTGATAGACATCAATAACCCCTGGAGTCAGCACTCCGCCAGGTGAACTTGTGGGAGACTAAGGACTTCTAAGGAATAAGGCCCCCACCTTATTGCGTGCCCTTTAGAATCATCGTAAGCAACTGTTGTAGTCTGTCCTCACAGCATCGTGGGTCCTCTCGAACTAGGTAATCAGTAACCTACAGTTTGAGCCATGGTGGGAGTGCTAGTAGGTTGTGGCAGGGCTATTGTCCACACCTCTCCCTCAACATATCTAGTAGTCATGTGTGACCCCTTTACTCCATATGTGAGTCTGGTCGGCAAGCTATTGTCAGCCTGCATCATCAACAAATCATGTCAAAACACATCCACATCATATCATCTAGTCAGATGCACTAATATCATAGTAAACAATCAAACCCCAGTGGCACACTCCCTGACTCGATCTAGAGTCCAAATGGTTCCATCGATGCCTCTGCATCCTCAAGGTCCAAAACCCTGCACACTCAGTAAAACTGAGTCAATAGCATATGTCTATGTCAATGTAGTAAAACAACATATCATCAACCCATAACGCCTCATAATCAAAATCAAAATTTTTAATAGCATAATAGTCTGGATCACTTGCGAGCAAGTGTCCTCAAAGAATAAGTTCGCTCATTGCACCATAGCAGGATGTTACATAATGAATGGCAGGGGGTGGAGGGACATAAAGAGAAGAGATAGGTTTAATATGTTCAGATTCATGAAGAAAGGTAATTTGACATTCAATCTCATTAACCTTAAGAGGGGATAAGTAGTAGGTCACGATGTTCGAAAGAGTAACACCAAGAACTAATACAATGTAACTTTGGATTGGATGTAGAGGAAGAAGTCCTTCTAAAGGATCCCAAGGAGAAGAGATAGGTTAAATATATCTAGACTCATGAAAAGAGGTAACTTGACATCCAATCTCGTCAACCTAAAGAGGGGATAGGTAATAGGCCATGATTTTGAAAAGAGTATCACCTAAGACTAAATCAATTTAACTTTGGATAGGATATAGAAAGCGAAATCCTTCTAAAAGTTGCAAGACATCGCAATTTTTTTCATGTAATGATTACATAGTGGATGGGGTAGCACCTAGGTGTCATTATCGACATGAAAAGGTGAACCACGTGAAAAACCTTTGTTCAAACTAACTTATTAAATAGTATCATTTCCATGGAGAACTAGGTGGAGATGGACTAGCACCTAGGTGTCATTATCGACTTGAAAAGGTGAACCATGTGAAAAACTTTTGTTCAAACTAACTTATTAAATATTATCATTTCCATGGAGAACTAGGTGGAGATGGACTGGAACAAATGTAAGCTCATAAACTTTGACATCCTTAAAATTTTTATATGTATTTCTTAAGGCATCACCTAAGGAATTTAGTTACTGTTAATGTAGAAACCCAAAAAAACCTGCATGCCCGTCATTACTTCATAAATAGATTTATATCTTTGAAAATAGTTTTATATGTAGTTTACGAAGGATTTGTCTAAACGTTACTTCACATTCTCAACATTAAAGACTAAAAAGCACAAAATTTCATGGAACCTCAATCACTTGAGCTGCATTTATTTTGAGATGGTACCTATTTTTTTAACCTATAGAATAGCACCCAACATGTAGCACCCAACATGTCAAGGAGAGGTGCATTAAAATTTACATGGCATATCATTGCAAAAATATGAAAATCTAGAATCATTATTTTTATTTTGAGTAAGAAGATTGTATTATATGTTGTAAGGATTTATATGCAAACTTTTTCTCTATTATTACTTTCATGCTCATCTTCACCCTCATCCTCATATATGTGAGAGGTGGTAGGGAATAATAGAGTAAACATATTTTTATATATATATATGAGGGTAAGGGTGGGAGTGGGGGTAAAGATGACGGTGGAAGTGGGAAATAATAGAGAAAACATTATATAAGTGAGAATGGGTGGAGAATAATAGAGAAAACATATTTATATACAAACAATATCTCTATTAATATCTAGATTGTCTTACATGAAACCAGCACACCATAACTAATATCTACACTCAATATTATCTTCATTATACAAAAAAATAATACAGAAACATATCCTGTCCCTCAAAAGACCTATTCTATCATATATCCTACTATATACTGAAACATGTAGACAAAAACGAGATAGTGTCAGTAACTAAATCCATCAGAGATCATTTGACGGAACCTGGTCATTCGGTGGAGGAAACTATTCTCTCATCGACAGGGGAACAAGAACTTGCAGCAACATGGCTTCCTGGGCCGATATTGCAGAGGGGAACAAGAACTTGCAGCAACATGGCGCCCTGAGCCGTTGGGCACTTGGGCTCTTCGTTGGCGTGCAAGGATATCAGCCACGACATTCGTAGATTCATTAATTCCCAATTGAACTTCAAAATTGTTAGATCTTGTTGAATTTCAAAGACCAAATTTGTTATATCTTGTTGAATTTCAAAGACCAATTGCATGAGATGGTCAAGAGCGTTTGTAAAAGAGCACTCGACTAGGGGGATTTATGTTGTAGCAGAAGGAGGATTCTGTAGACTGGTAGGAGTGAAATCCTTCTTCGCTGCAGAGGTAGCTCGGGGAATGGAGCTCGGACGACTACTCTGACCCGTTACTACCAGAGGTTCGTCTTGCCATTCAACTTTACAACCCCAGATTGAGACTGCTTCCTTCCAATTCATCAAATTACGATCTGCGCGAATACGAGAAGGAGAAGATGCAGTGTTGTTGTCCAGAGAAGTAGATAAATACTCCACACCACTAGAGGGCAAGCCATTCTACATCCAGAAAATATTTCCATGAGATAATTTAAACTATTCGCTATGTAAGTAAATATGCTTATAAAAGTTAGAAATATCAATTGGATAGATGAAATTGATATGGATGGATTATATAGAAGAGATGGTTCAAGATTATAGCATATATAAAATAGATAGATTAACTATGTTTAGTTTGTAATAAGGTTGTAATAACATATCATATTTTCTTAATTTAAAATAAGAGAATTAAGAATTAAGGGTTTAAAAATACAAATTTTAAAAGGTGAATAAAAAGATTATATAAAAAGGAAGTAGATTTATTACATTGAGGAAAAAGTGTAGTAAAAGAAAATAAAATAAAAACTAAAGAAGGGATTTAATGACCTAGCCAATGAATGAGGTGCTTTCAAAATTGACTAAACTTGTAGCTATCATCACAATTATTAATTTGTCAAGCAACCTCTATTTAAATTATTAATATATCATTATTTCATAATGTCCCTGTCTAGAAGGGGTTTTTCAATCTTTTTCCTTTAAATCCATTCCCTATCACACTTTTTTAACATCCTAATTGAGTGTCTACTCAAAATATTGAACGTTTCAAAACTAATTACATAGTTTTATTCATAAATATTAACAACTAGACTTACAATGTTATTAGAAATTTATTTTATGTATAAAGTGTTTGAAGAAATTTATTTTATGTATATAAGATAATTTTTAGTGTTTCAATTTGTTTTAATTTTACTTTACACTTCAGTAAGATTTTATGATTTTATGTTGTAAGAAGAGTTTAACATTTTGATCAATCCAATTTCATCTCTTGGATTTAAGGTCTGAAATTAAAATATGTTAAAGACAATACATTAATCTACCTTCCCAACAAATTTGATAGTAAATGTAAATACGAATAATATGTCCACTACAATGTGAAATTAAGATTTAATATCTTGATTAACACATTTTCATTTTTTAGAGTATAAACTTTTAATAAGTTAATGACACCTTTTTATACCTTGTTGGAATTTGGTGACAACGAATTCCTCCATGAATGGATTTTAGATCCTATTATTCAACGTTGGTTGTAACTAATTAGACCAAGTTAGAATATGGATATGAGCACATTCAATATTCAGTTTGTTATGTAATTGTGAATAAATTGCTATAAATTCATGTATGCCCGTAGAGGCTATAGAAAGATGAGTGGAGTGAGCCTCATGTAACTCTTCATGCTATGAACAATAATAAAATTGATACCTTTGCTTGGTGGACGTAGCCCAACAATTGGGTGAACCACGTTAATCTTCGTGTTTTATGTTTGATCTATTTATGTAATTTTTCCGCTGCATATTAGTTCGTGTTTTGGTGGCTCACAGGATCAAAAATTGGCATCAAAGCCAATCAGAGGCCACATAAAACGAAGTAGCATGTTGATTTTGGAGGAGTGTTAATGTAGTGCCATTCTTATTGTATGTAGGGAGGCCTCTTTTCACATCCACTACTACATATGGGCAGATTATTCCATGAAAAGTTTCCACGCTTCAGCTAGTTTCATATTTTTTTTAAATAGGGTGGGATTTTCGTCGATATTGCCATAAAATTTTGTCGCAATATCAACGAAAATCTTATTTTACCCTAGTTTGGATTTTCGTCGCTATAGCGACAGACTTTCGTGGTAATAGCAACGAAAATTTTGCCTATCTCATTGGTCAGTGTTAACGGCTAGTTGACTATTTTATCTATATATACGTGACTTTAAGAGACTTCGTGACACAATTTATATAGTTGCGACACTATTCTTGGCTTTTGTTTGAGCTGTTTATTTTTTCCGTCACTCACTGGTTGAACAAATCCAATTCTCGATCTACATAGCTCAGATTTTGAACTTGCAAGGTTAGTATGCTATTTTTTATTGATGTACTCATTTAACTTATAATTTTTTTTTCAAATGTCCAAATTGCATTTAGCTTGTTTTTTCCTTGATAATATATTATAATATCTGTAGTACCATATTTCATGTCTTTGGTTTTTGGATCTAGTTAGTATATTCTATGGAAAAGGGTATGTGGATTCCATAATATTCTAGGTTTATGGAATCCACATACCCTTCTCCCTTCAATTGTAGCTATAATCTCTCTCTCTTTTCATTAATAAAGATATGGAATTGCTCTTGAAACTCAACCCTGATCGGTGAAATGATCGTAATTGATTGTTATATTCCCTTCTTTAGCAGGGACTAATAAGATACATAAACACTAACCCTAAAATTATGTTAGGTATATATGTTGTTATTATATAAAGAAAACATATGTACACATATGACCTTAATATAAAGATGTTATCTATGCCATCATGATGTTGATCCTCTACACATATCATCACCTTATTATAAAGATGTTGACCTTATTATAAAAATGTAGGTCACTATAAATAAACATATCATAATCGAAAGGAGTAGCCAAAATATAAAAAATTGAGAACTTAATGTTTGGTATGGTGTAGGTAAGGCAATTACTTGTCAGGACAAGGATTTTTCACAATGAACGAAAATGACAGGAAGCTTGCTCGGTTAAGAGTGGCATTAGAGGCGAGGGGTGATGCAAAATGTTATTTCCCTTGCTATGATTGCAGAGGCTTGCAAAATAGAATACTTTTAATAACATCACCCCAAAGACATTGTAGGGAGAAGGGGCACACCGAAGGGGGTTATGAATAT
>SNQJ01S0033571.1:114727-128506 GCA_010110895.2 Picea sitchensis | reverse complement strand
TATAATCCTTATTTAAACAATATTTATAAAAGTTAAGTGTGCAAAATGGATCCCTTCCCAAGAAGTTAATGGTGCCTACATGAGAGAAAAAAATTAATTATTATTTCCCATAAATGCTGTACTATAGGATGACCTTCGTTAATATCTAGGAATGATAAGTCACAAGGTGCCTTCTTTACTTCAGCATAACACTCTTGGCATATTGACAAGCATCTATGTTAATTTCAAAGGGTTCTTGAAAATCTTCTATGTAGAATGCCCTTGGAATACAATGCCCCTTTTAATTTGTGATTTTTTTTTGTTTTCTTTGACACATTTCAAAATGGGTTGATTATTGATGTAGGGGTGGGCTTGGTGAGGGATATAATGAATATAAAATTTCAGGTTTTTATTAATGAAACTTTTTAAGGCAAGTATTATAGTAGGAAAGAGATAAGTTCCAAGAGCTTGGAACTTTGTAAGATTTACATAGATGACTAACTTATTAGTAAAAAATCCAAAAATTGAATGGAGGTTCTTTCAAAGTAAGATTTTTTTATGCTTCACTCACATTTTGTGGGTTTCAAGTAATTCTAGCACCAAGCCCACATGATAGAGGTACCCATCTTGTGTGTTATTGAAAATAGCAATATCATTGAAGTAGAAAATAATAAAACAACATAAGTGTGGATTAAAGTATTATTAAGAAGGTGATGGAATGTACCAAGAATATTGGTGAGAAAATAGGCATCACCAACCATTCATCCAAACCAATCTTGGTCTTGAAAGTGGTTTTTCAAGTTTCATTGATGGTATTGAAATCTTAATGATAGCTTGTTGTCAAGTCTAGTTTGGTAGGGGATAGTGGGTTTTAACAATGATCTTATTGAGATCACAATAGTCCATGACAAGAATCCACTTGTTTTCTTCCTTCCTAGAGATAATGTGTAATGGACCGACTCGCGTAGGTTACGACAACATGCCTTCCTTAGTAAATGATTTTTTTTTTTTTGTGTGTGTAGAAGGGTAATAAGGACAGGGTACTCGACAACACATCACGATGACGAACAAACACAAGAACCTTACGCAACCACAACCTAATGAACCAACAAGAAGCTCATCAATCATTTGGAAGCAAAGCACAACATTCAACCGACATGAATAAAATGACAACCTGTCCATCCTACCCTGCAAGGGTTAGGGCCTCCAGGAGACATAAGCAATGCTCAAGCCCAGGTTCCCATCAAGTTTGACCATTTAAGGTATCAGGGTTGCCGACTGTTCTGAGGAACAAGGAGGCGTCTACATCCCGCCTGACACAAGCAGACCCAGCACATAAAAAGTTTACAACCCAGTACAACATTAATTGAAATGAAAAACCGCACCCTTAACAGGAAGCGTAAGCTAAGAGTGTCGACTTCGTCAATGCCTACCATTACTCAATGTTAAAGGTCCAAATTTATGGTTTAAATAGGCCTTCAATATAGACCAATAACCAATCTAAATTCCATTAGACAAAAGCTGCCAACCGAGCTTAACATGGATCCTGACCCAAATGAGCGTGTCTGAGTTAGCAATAGGCGAAGATTATATATCCAATTTGCATCAATCTCACATCTAATCTAACAAGTCTAGATTAATCAATAATTACAACTCTAAAATTAACAATTCAACATTATCTATCAACATTAATCAATATCATTATAATTGTCATCTAATTTTACGAGTCTAAATAAATTTATAAATACAAACTACACAAACCATTTAACATATCTAACAACTTTAACAATATTATTATAAAACTCTGTTAATATAAAACTATTAATACAATCGGTTCATAAACCTGTGTCTAACACAAGCCATTCAGTTGATGCTATAAAAGATCAATCGTATAAACCTTTGTGTAAACAAATCACTACCTGGGTGTTGGGCGTATGGCATTCAAATTAAAACGCCACGGGAAAAGTGGGGTAGTAATGGCTAAAAACTATGTTCCTAAACTACTGTAATAGTGTTGACAGTTTAAGATTGTAACCCGACATATATAAACAACTGTCATCAAAAGGGGGAAATATGCCCATGCTGTCATACATCAATTACTGTCCAAAATCATGGTAGGTAAAATATTTAAGGTGTTGTCAGAAATCAACGGGAAGGGGGTTCACTGCCAATGCCCAGACATTATCCACATATATCACAAGGCCACCATCTTAACAAACAATTTTTTTTTCTCATCTGTCTTGAAATTTGTCTTGGTGGGTAGTGCGTCAACCACTATTAGTCGACAATATCCTATTCCTATCTCATGAAATTTGGGCCACCTCATCGTAACCGAAACGAAATCCTAAATACAAACAATATTACATATCGAATAGGATGACAGATCGAAAATGTGGTATTTTTATAACAACCTTTGCTTTGATGGAATGCAGGTTCCTTCCAATGCAAATTAAGAGCGACATAAAGGAGAGAAGGAAGCAAGTTGAGAGTGTGATGCGCATCCAAGGTAGCCATTTAAATGAGAATTCTAGGAAAATGATAGAAACAACAAAATTTTAAAAAGGTTTCTAACTGTCATTAATAAAATATGAAAACGTTGTACATAGGGTTGCAATAATAAAATCAATGAAATCTGCGCCAGAAGGATACGTGAGTTTGCTAAGATTATCGATTGATTGAAAACACCCAGAAGTAAAAAGGATTGAAATTCATTTCATTTCAGAGCATTAATACGTCGAGTATAATGACCACATCAGAGCATTAAACACCAGTTGTATGGGATTAAACGCAAGTTTAATAAGCATAAAAAAAATGCCTGATTAAAAGGATCATACGGAGTGAGAAGCAGATTAAGTTCGCTAAGTGATTTCGTCCTTAAACAACACTTGAAACGCAGACATGCTCATAAAAAATGAAACCATGAAGGCATGTGAGTTCGCCCAGAGGTCGCGGGGTAATCCCTGTGTGATTCGTTGAGGAATCATGGTGGAAATATGGTGTAGAGAGCCACAATTTGTGGTGTGCAAGTTGTGTTTGTGCCATGAAGGTGGTGGTGTGAAGCTGGTGCAATAATAACTATCCAACCAATATATATATATATATATATATATATATATATATATATATACACACACACACATAAATTAGTAGTGAAATAGAGAACAAAAGAAAACTGTGAAATATAGGGGTGAAACCGAAATCTGAATGTAAACACCCAAGGTAAATTCGCTGGAAATCTAGGTGTGGTAAAGGTTAAACTAGTTGTCTGAGATGGTAAAAAAATAGGGTAAAATTTATGCTGGTAATTTCGCCATCAATTTAAACACCAAGTGCATTCTCCTTCGACTAATTCAAACAAAGCGTGAATTCCCCAACAATGCATTAACCGCAGGGTTCATTAATCAACAATCACATTAAGCGCAGAGTAACTAGGGGTTCACCCAGGTCACTGAATTCCATGGGATCTAAATAAATCAGTCCAAACACTTTAAAAGTTTTCAATCGAGTCAAAGTAAAGTGTCGAGGTAAATAAAACCATTGAATATCCAGCAAGACACAAAATGCCATGTAAAAGAAATAAAAATAACTTCACCGTCAAACAAAAATTGTCGGGTTAAATAATTCCATCAAGGCGCAAGACCAACAAACAACCAAGGACAACAACAAAGGTAGGCAGCTAACAGGTTCACCTTCGCTTCACCATCCTCACACAAAAAAGCAGGGTGTTGAGATCCATAGGTATTTTAACGCTAAGGCAACGACCGTAGAACAGGCTCCTGACCGACTGCTCAGGCGATGACTGGTGAGCTAGGGACGAAGGATAAACAACCTCAAGGTCATAATCAACACACAGGGTGGTCATGACATACGGGAAGATGAAGGCCACGGGAAAACAATCAACCAGACAATCCGCTAGGCTAAGAAAAAGGGGTCCACTAACAATCTAAACATCCAATCCATTTACAAATCAATATGCAGTTCCAAGCGTAAGTCCTAATGCATTCTACTCCACAAAATAAAAGAGTGTATCGTTGCCTGATCACCCGCTTTGAATGACGTTCCGCGCTCCGTGCAACTCCTGCTCGCTGACCGTCGAGACCTCACCGGTACCTCCCATCCAATGCTAGGGGTACTCTTCTTCCCCCTTAGCTCCCCGAGCTGCAAAGGGGCCACACACACTATCTAGAAATTTTGTCTACCTCCCAGCTCACCTCGCAAGGCCGAGCTACCACTCCTCTCTGAGTTGGGTATCTGAACTCCCACAAGTAAATCAGTCAAGTCGATATTTCTGCAGTGTAATGTTACGCAAACAAAAGATGATCCTTTCTCCTTCTCCTTCCTTCATTATATAGAATTTCCCACTTCCTCTCTTTCCTCAAATCTCATTTAATTAAAGTTTTTAAAATAATTTCCTAAAAAAAAATTCTTCGTACAAGTGTCCCCCATCCCCTACATTCCTCCATAAATTAATTTTTCTAATTAAGTAATTATCTTTATTTCCGCCACCCACCTAGAGTTACTCCTAGAATCACTCCTAGGTGTCCCTAGATTCCCTTACAGGTTTTAAAGGCTTTTCCTATTATGAAATTGTTAATTCAGTTTAAAATTAGAAAGCTCTTAAATGTAGATTCTTTACTAAGTTGACTTCCCTCTTTTCCCTTAAGTTCCCATTTTTCCTTTTTCTGTTACTTCTTTTCCCTAGTTTCCTATTATTTTTTTATTTTCCCTCTTTCCCCTTTTACTTAGAACTCAAAAAGGCATGTGTGGAATATAACCCCTTTTCACTTTTATCATTAATTTAGTATCTTTTTAAATTATCAAAAGATAAAATAATTAATTCTCTTTTTACTTTTTATATCCACAGATTTTATTTCTTATGAACAATTTAATTTCTTACTCCCTTCATGTTACAAAATTTTATGAAGATCGTAATTATTATTTAAGTGGTTTTTATTTTCAATTTTATTATTTTACTTTATTTTATCTATATATTTACTTAAATTTTTTTTGGTAGACAAAATTTTACCCCTAGCGAAATTTTAGACTTAGAACTTAGATTTGGTACTAGATGACATTTAATTAGGGAATTTTTTTTAAAAATTTCTTAACATGTTATTTGTCTTAGGGCCATCTAGTTTCATCCCTCTATCATAATCAATGTGACGTGCCCTTCAGGACGCACTAGGTGCTCCAAGGGTGCCACTCGCCTCATCTAATCCTTTGCGCGACGTGCCCTTCAGGATGCACTACGTGCTCCAAGGGTGCCACTCGCCTCTTGACTGATTGGTAGACATCAATAACCCCTGGAGTCAACACTCTGCTAGGTGAACTTGTGGGAGACTAAGGGATTCTAAGGAATAAGGCCCCCGCCTTATTGCGGGCCCCTTAGAATCATCATGAGCGACTATCGCAGTCTGCCCTCACAGCATCGTGGGTCCTCTCGAACTAGGTAATTGTTAACCTACAGTTCGAGCCACGGTGGGAGTGCTAGTAGGTTTTGGCAGGGTTGTTGTCCACACCTCTCCCTCAACATCTCTAGTAGTCATGTGTGACCCCTTTACTCCATATATGAGTCTGGTCGGCAAGCTATCGTCAGCCTGCATCATCAACAAATCATGTGAGAACATATCCACATCATATCATCTATTCAGATCCAGTAATATCATAATAAACAATCAAACCCCAGTGGCACACTCCCTGACTCGATCCAGAGTCCAAGGGGTTCCATCGATGCCTCTGCATCCTCAAGGTCAAAAACCCTGCACACTCATTAAAACCGAGTCAATAGAACCTGTCTATGTCAATGTAGTAAAACAACATATCATCAACCCATAATGCCTCATAATCAAAATCAAGATTTTTAATAGCCTAATAGTCTGAATCACTTGTGAGCAAGTGTCCTCAAAGAATAAGTTCGCTTAGTGCGTCAGAGCGGGATGTTACATAATGAATGTCAGGGGGTGGGGGGACACAAGGAGAAGAGATAGGTTTAATATGTCCAGATTCATGAAGAAAGGTAATTTGACATTCAATCTCATTAACCTTAAGAGGGGATAAGTAGTAGGTCACGATGTTCAAAAGAGTAACACCCAGAACTAATACAATGTAACTTTGGATTGGATGTAGAGGAAGAAGTCCTTCTAAAGGATCCCAAGGAGAAGAGATAGGTTAAATATATCTAGACTCATGAAAAGAGGTAACTTGACATCCAATCTCGTCAACCTAAAGAGGGGATAGGTAATAGGCCATGATTTTGAAAAGAGTATCACCTAAGACTAAATCAATTTAACTTTGGATAGGATATAGAAAGGGAAATCCTTCTAAAAGTTACAAGACATCGCAAATTTTTTCATGTAATTATTACATAGTGGATGGGGTAGCACCTAGGTGTCATTATCGATCTAAAAAGCTGAACCACATGAAAAACCTTTGTTCAAACTAACTTATTAAATAGTATCATTTCCATGGAGAACTAGGTGGAGATGGACTAGCACCTAGCTGTCATTATCGACTTGAAAAGGTGAACCATGTGAAAAACCTTTCTTCAAACTAACTTATTAAATAGTATCATTTCCATGGAGAGCTAGGTGGAGATGGACTGGAACAAATGTAAGCTCATAAACTTTGCCATCCTTAAAATTTTTATGTGTATTTCTTGAGGCATCACCTAAGGAATTTAGTTAATGTTAATGTAGAAACCCAAAAAAACTTGCATGTCCGTCATTACTTCATAAATAGATTTATATCTTTGAAAATAGTTTTATATGTAGTTTACGAAGGATTTGTCTAAACGTTACTTCACATTCATAAATAGATTTATATCTTTGAAAATAGTTTTATATGTAGTTTACGAAGGATTTGTCTAAACGTTACTTCACATTCTCAACATTAAAGACTAAAAAACACAAAATTTCATGGAACCTCAATCACTTGAGCTGCATTTATTTTGAGATGGTACCTATTTATTTAACCTCTAGAATAGCACCCAACATGTCAAGGAGAGGTGCATTAAAATTTAGATGGCATATCATTGCAAAAATATGAAAATCTAGAATCATTATTTTTATTTTGAGTAAGAAGATTGTATTATATGTTGTAAGGATTTATATGCAAACGTTCTCTCTATTATTACCTTCATGCCCATCCTTACCCTCACCCTCATATATGTGAGAGGTGGTAGGGAATAATAGAGTAAACATATTTTTATATATATGAGGGTAAGGGTGAGAGTGAAGGTAAAGATGATGGTGGAAGTGGGGAATAATAGAGAAATAAGTGAGAATAGGGTGGAGGAATAATAGAGAAAACATATTTATATACAAACAACATCTCTATTAATATCTAGATTTTGTTACATGAAACCAACACACCATAACTAATATCTACACTCAATATTATCCTCAATATTCAAAAAAATAATACAGCAATAAGAAAGAAACATATCCCTGTCCCTCAAAAGGCCTATTCTATCATATATCCTACTATATACTGAAATATGTAGACAAAAAAGAGATAGTGTCAGTAACTAAATCCATCAGAGATCATTTGACAGAACCTGGTCATTCGGTGCAGGAAACTATTCGCTCATCGACAGGGGAACAAGAACTTGCAGCAACATGGCGTCCAGAGCCGATATTGCAGAGGGGAACAAGAACTTGCAGCAACATGGCGCCCTGAGCCGTTGGGCACTTGGGCTCTTCGTTGGCGTGCAAGGATATCAACCACGACATTCGTAGATTCATTAATTCCCAATTGAACTTCAAAATTGTTATATCTTGTTGAATTTCAAAGACCAAATTTGTTATATCTTGTTGAATTTCAAAGACCGACTGCATGAGATGGTCAAGAGCGTTTGTAAAAGAGAACTCGACTAGGGGGATTTATGTTGTAGCAGAAGTAGGATTCTGTAGACTGGTAGCAGTGAAATCCTTCTTCGCTGCAGAGGTAGCTCGGGGAATGGAGCTCGGACGACTACCTTGACCCTTTACTACCTGAGGTTCGTCTTCCCATTCAACTTTACAACTCCAGATTGAGACTGCTTCCTTCCAATTCATCAAATTACGATCTGCGCGAAAACGAGAAGGAGAAGACGCAGTGTTGTTGTCCAGAGAAGTAGATAAATACTCCACAACACTAGAGGGCAAGCCGTTCTCCATCCAGAAAATATTTCCATGAGATAATTTAAATGCCATGAAATGAGATAATTTAAACTATTCGCTATGTAAGTAAATATGCTTATAAAAGTTAGAAATATCAAGTGGATAGATGAAATTGATATGGATGGATTATATAGAAGAGATGGTTCAAGATTCTAGCATATATAAAATAGATATATTAACTATGTTTAGTTTGTAATAAGGTTGTAATAACATATCATAAGAATTAAGAATTAAGGGTTTAAAAATATAAATTTTAAAAAGAAAATAAAAAATAGATATATTAATTTTGTTTATTAGTTAGTTTGATTTTTGGTTGTAATAAAGTTGTAGTTAGTTTGATTTTTGGTTGTAATAAGGTTGTAATAACATATCATATTTTGTTAGTTTAAAAAAAAAATTAAGAATTAAGGGTTTAAAAATACAAATTTTAGAAAGAGAATAAAAAGATTATATAAAAAGGAAGTAGATTTATTCCATTGAGGAAAAAGTGTAGTAAAAGAAAATAAAATAAAAAAACTAAAGAAGGGATTTAATGACCTAGCCAATGAATGAGGTGCTTCCAAAATTGATTAAGCTTATAGCTATCATTCAAATTATTAATTTGTCAAGCAACCTCTATTTAAATTATTAATATATCATTATTTCATAATGTCCTTGTTTAGAAGGGTTTTTTTCAATCTTTTTCCTTTAAATCCATTCCCTACCACACTTTTCTAACATCCTAGTTGAGTGTCCACTCAAAATATTGGACGTTTCAAAACTACTTACATAGTTTTATTCATAAATATTAACAACTACATTTACAATGTTATTAGAAATTTATTTTATGTATAAAGTGTTTGAAGAAATTTATTTTATGTATATAAGATAATTTTTAGTGTTTCAATTTGTTTTAATTTTACTTTACACTTCTGTAAGATTTTGTGATTTTATGTTGCAAGAAGAGTTTAACATTTTGATCAATCCAATTTCATCTCTTGGATTTAAGGTTTGAAATAAAAATATGTTAAAGACAATACATTAATCTACCTTCCCAACAAATTTGATAGTAAATGTAAATACAAATAATATGTCCACTACAATGTGAAATTAAGATTTAATATCTTGATTAACACATTTTCATTTTTTAGAGTATAAACTTTTAATATGTTAACGACACCTTTTTATACCTTGTTGGAATTTGGTGACAACAAATTCCTCCACGAATGGATTTTAGATCCTATTATTCAGCGTTGGTTGTAACTAATTAAACCAAGTTAGAATATGGATATGAGCACATTCAATATTCAGTTTGTTATGTAATTGTGTATAAATTGCTATAAATTCATGTATGCCCATAGAGGCTATAGAAAGATGAGTGGAGTGAGCCTGTTGTAACTCTTCATGCTATGAACAATAATAAAACAGATACATCTTCTTGGTGAACGTAGCCCAACGATTGGGTGAAACACGTTAATCTTCGTGTTTTATGTTTGATTTATTTATGTAATGTTTCCGCTGCATATTAGTTCATGTTTTGGTGGCTCACATGATAAAAAATTGGTAACAGAGCCAATCAGAGGCCACAGAAAACACAGTAGCATGCAAGGAATATGAGGCGTGTTGATTTTGGAGGAGTGTTGATGTAATGTCATTCTTATTGTATGTAGGGAGGCCTCTTTGCACATCCACTACTACATATGGGTGGATTATTCCACGAAAAGTTTCCACGTTTCAACTAGTTTTATCATTTTTTTAAACAGGGCGGGATTTTTGTCGATATTGCCATGAAAGTTTGTCACAATATCCACGAAAATCTTATTTTAACCTAGCCTAGATTTTCGTCACTATAGCGATGGACTTTCATGGTAATAGCGACGAAAATTTTTCCTATCTCATTGATCAATGTAATGACTAGTTGACTATTTTATCTATATATACGTGACTTTAAGAGACTTTGCGACACAATTTATATAGTTGCAACATTGTTCTTGGCTTTTGTTTGAGATGTTTATTTTTTCCGTCACCCACCGGTTGAACAAATCCAATTCTCGATCTACATAGCTCGGATTTTGAACTTGCAAGGTTAGTATCTTATTTTTTATTGATGTACTCATTTAACTTGTAATTTTTTTTTCAAATGTCCAAATTGTATTTAGCTTGTTTTTTCCTTGATAATATATTATAATATGTGTAGTACCATATTTCATGTCTTTGGTTTTTGGATCTAGTTAGTATATTCTATGGAAAAAGGGTATGTGGATTCCATAATATTCTAGGATTATGGAATCCACATATCCTTTTCCCTTCAATTGTAGCTATAATATATCTCTCTTTTCATTGATAGAGATATGGAATTGCTCTTGAAACTCAACCCTGATCGGTGAAATGATAGTAATTGATTTCTATATTCCCTGCTTTAGTAGGGACTAATAAGATACATAAACACTAACCCTAAAATTATGTTAGGTATATATTCCGTTATTATAGAAAAAAAACATGTGTACAGATATGACCTTACTATAAAGATGTTATCTATGTCGTCATGATGTTGATCCTCTACACATATGATCACCTTATTATAAAGATGTAGGTCACTGTAAATAAACATATCATAATCGAAAGGAGTAGCCAAAATATAAAAAATTCAGAACATAATGTTGGGTATGGTGTAGGTAAGGCAATTACTTGTTAGGACAAGGATTTGTCACAATGAATGAAAATGACAGGAAGCTTGCTCAGTTAAGAGTGACATTAGAGGCGAGGGGCGATGTAAAATGTTATTGCCTTGTTATGATTGCAGAGGCTTGTAAAATAGAAGACTTTTAATAAAATCACCCCAAAGACATTGTAGGGAGAAGGGGCACGCCAAAGGGGGTTATGAATATCGTCCCTTGGTAAGAGGATTCAATATTTAATGTATTCTCTGTAATAATCAGTATGTCATGAATTTTAGTAATAGTTCTTATCAGGATTTGTATATTTTCTATACACACTAACTTTTCTATGTTGTTTTTAAATATATAGACGATGCCCCCAAAGTGTCGACCTCTAGAGATTTATTTGCCAAGTAATAGAAGAAATACTACTTTACATGGAGATGAACTTCGAGTTCAAAATATTGAAGCTGTTGATCAAGTTATTAATGATGATATGGATGGAGATAACGTTAGTGATTCAAATCAGGAAGATGAGATACATAGATTGATCCAAGACACATTTGCTACAATGGATGAGGACAACCAGGATGATAGTCATGATGTTGATCCTCTACTCGAGAAGTCACGTCAACCTCTTTATGAAGGCTCAACAACAAATCTTTTATCTACTATATTGTTATTGGTGAACCTGAAGGTTTTGAATGGTTTATCAAAAACATGTCTCACACAGATACTAAGGTATTCAATTTGTTAATTATTTATGCCTGCATGTTCACAAATACTTAAAAGGTTCAATTTTTTCCTATATTGCTATTGTTTTCTAATTTGTAAATTAGTATATTGGATGATACATTGATGATTAATATTGTTTACATTGACTTATTGTTTAGAATTTTGTAGATTTTTAGGTGATGTTCTATTACTGACGTCAAATATTTTGCCACGCACATATCGAGAAATATCCTTGATTATGAAAGAAATTGGAATGGACTATTAGGCTATTGATGCATGTCCTAATGATCATATCATATGTATTATGGACAATATGCATTAGAAAATGAATGACCACAATGTCAAAAAAGTAGATATCGAATCGATAAAGCGTCAAAGAAGGTGCCTCGCAAAGTTATTTGTTATATTCCGATAATTCCACATTTCCAGCGGTTGTTAAGGTGCCAAAGTATAGCACAGTTTATGGATTTCCATGCAAAGAATAGAAGTCGAGACAATGTTCTTCGAATGCCTACATATGGTTCTGCATTGAACTACATCGAAGAAAAGTGGCCAATTTTTAAAGAAGAACCTCGTAATTTTAGACTTTCGTTGGCAGCTAATGGTGTCAATCCATTTGGAGAGCTTCATTCTACGTACTTACTGTGGCCTGTTTTTGTTATAAATAATAACCTTCCTCCTTGGATATCGATCAAGAGAGAGAACACAATGTTTTTTTTGATAGAAACGGTTAGTTTTTTATATTAAAAAATAGTGGGGAAACCACTGTGTTCGTTACATCTGAAAATTTCCTAGTAATTCAGAGGAACAAACCTAACTAAACTAAAATAGAAATAATCTTGGAAAACCATACTATTTCAGTGACCCGGTTCGACTGCGGGTCATTACATCCTTTCTGACTTGAAAGTTTTTTTTTTTCCTTTTTGACACAGTCTGCCATTCTTTGCTTTGATGAGATTGGATTTCCTTTGGTCATAGAGGGCCTTCTTCATCAGTTAAGTCGGGGCCTTCTTCATCTGCTAAGTCAGACCAACTTGAGATCTGGTGTTTGGGCTGAGATATGCCTGGCATTATGGTTGGATCAGTTTCTGCCTGGGCCTTCCCCTTGGGCTTTTTAGGGGAAGGAGGCTCTTACTCCTGAACAAAGGTGACTTGTTCTATTTTCTATGGTACAATATCTGTATCTTCCTCGCTTGAGGTATCATTAGCCGGTTCTATGCTTTGATGCTCAGGAAGAGCTCCTACCCACCATGTGGGTTTGCGCTGATTCTTTGGGTTTCTGTTTTTCTCGAGGAGTTTCTGACAATTGTTGGCTAAGTGCCCTGTTTCAAAACAACTTCTGCACCTAAAATGAAGATTCTCATAGTCAAGATTCTGCGTCCAAGAATAATTAATCCCTTGAAGAGTGATTCGCACTGGGAATCCTTTACTGAAATCCATCTCTACACAGATCTGTGCATAGGTAGTGAAGCCACATTTATTTTTTGGACTGCTACTATGAAACTTGCCAAGAGCATTTCCAATATGGCTAAGAGAAGAATCACCCCAAAAATGAATAGGCAGGCTAGGGAGCCTTACCCACACGAGGGACGTACGGATGGAAGTTGAGGAGGGGTCAAAAGAAGGGGTCCAGAGCTGCACAGACAGACCCGACCTGCCCCAGAACCAAGGCCCAGAACTGTAGATCACATCTCTATCCTTTGCAGAGGAAAAAATCACTACGAAGAAACCTTTTACACAAGCGTGAACATGAGCTTCGTCTTCGAGGAGTGGAGTCCATTCTGAAGCAATCCAAGAATGCAGATCTGCCAAGCGAGGCCAGAGGCCATTGAAACTGCAAAACAGAGCATTAGATATGAAGAAACCTTCATGAACCATCACTTCCTGAGGTACAAGGATCACTAGATCTAGACCAGTACACACAAGGTCAATGTGGATGGTGGAGAGGCAGTTGAAGTCACTGAAGGGTTTTGTTAGACAAAGAGCATGTCTGGAGGTTTTTATGGTTGAGGGATATATCGTATATCAATGCATGGTGTACATTAGTCAATATCTACCTAAATTAGCAGAAAATATGAATGTGCCTCACATTTGGCATCTCGACTACATCAACAAATTTGAAGGGGAGGTCCTATTGGGGAAAGGTAAAATGAGGACTGTGAAAGGTAATTATTAGATGTTGACATATATTTAATATATTACACATCTATTAAATTATTCATTTATTAACAATAACTAATTAATGATATTAAATTTTTATGCTATCATAT
>SNQJ01S0033571.1:104121-114677 GCA_010110895.2 Picea sitchensis | reverse complement strand
AGAGTGGGATGCTTTACATTTATACATTGCAAACAACCTTGATTGGATGGAGCATTGGATAGAATATACTGAAGAATACTTTGGTAGGTTATCATGGGAAGGGGTGAGTAAGATGACTAAAACAAAGCATCGTCATCGAGATCAATTTCTTGATATTACATCAAGGGAAGTTGATTGAGCCTTTGGTTTAAAAGATAAACAGGCAAGTTAAATTTGTTACCCACATTTTCCTAGTTTTTTCCCAATTTTTCAATGTATTTGTTTTGTTTAATAATTGAAATATCTATTTAGTAAGTCCTATATGAGGATTATTAATTCACAATTTATTTTTTACTTGTTTTTCATGTTGCAGTTGAAACATCACAAGGCTATGTGGTGTAATGGTCGTAAATTTCGTATCAAAATGTTGGATGATAAGATGAAAACCTTGGATTGTGGGATAACTGTAGTGTTTAATGTCAACAACATTTCCTCTAGAAGTGACATAAATCTGGAAGAAACTGAGAATAGGTACTATGGCCATTTGGAGGATATAATTGAGTGTGATTTTAATTCCTTTAAAATAGTTTTGTTTGAGGTTAAATGGTACAGGCTACAGATGTATGAATGTGATCCTGAAAGAACTGTTATTGAGCATGATAATAGATTTACCATGGTTAATACAAGGGCATTTGAACGGGGTACAAAGACTTATGTTCTTCCAAGTCAATGTGAGCAAGTATTTTACTCAGAGGTACCTGGTAAAGTAGGTTGGTCATACATTGTTAGACATGATCCAAGAGGAAGACCAGTAAAGTACAATCATGTAGTCGAGGATGAAGATAATAACGAGGAAGAATATCTTAATTATGAATATCAAGCAGGTGGCTCATGTAGTCGATGTTTCAGACGAATAAGTTGAAGAAGTTGATCATTCAAATGTAGGAGACGAGAATCTCATTAGCGATATCGATAACTATAGTAGATAAAATGACGTTGATGATGATGTTGATATGAATGAACCTTTCACCAATATCGATTATGAACCAGATATTGACACAGATGTGAGGAGGGGAAGGGGGGCATAATTAGAGTTTCTCAACACTCCCTCTCAACAAGGAAGGAATTCTTCACCAACCCCATCTTGTCCATGAACTTCTTAAACTTTTTTCTGCTCAGTGCCTTGGTAAATATGTCTTCCATATGATCATCAGTCTCAACGTATTGAAGCCTCATGACCCCCTTCTGCACAGAATCTCGTAGAAAGTGATAACATATGTCTATATGCTTGCTACGATCATGAAACACATGATTCTTAGAGAGCTTGATGCCACTATGATTATCAAAATGTATCACCATAACCTCCAACTCCACACAGAACAATACAAAGAACAACTTCCTCAACCATAAATGCCTCACATGTTGCCATATATTCTACCTCAACATAGCTTAATACCATGATTTATGATTCCTACTAAACTAGGAAATAATTCCCGATGCAATGTCGAAGCGAAAACCTGAACTGCTCTTCCTGCCCTTAGTACATCCTACCCAATCAACATCTGTAAAACCTGACAATATCACTCCACCACTTCTCTCATACAACAACCAGTACTCCATTGTACCTCTCAAGTACCAAAGCACATGCTTCACAGCTATCCAATGCAATCTTCAAGGTTCCACTGTGAACTGACTTAGGGTTTTGACTGCAAAGCTAATATCTGACCTAGTGTTGACTAGATACATGAGTGAACCAATCAACTGATGATAGATAGTGGGCCGGTCAAATGTCTCTGAACTAGACACATCAATATACCCTCTAAATACAATGGGATGATATATACGTTCTTGATTTTACCAAGGGTACGTTCATGATCATACAACATGTGTGGATTCCACCTATGACTATGTTGACCACATTTGATGGGCGTTTGTCTCGACCCCACATGATCCTTACCACTTTTCCATCCAGTTAGGTGGAAAGACTATGGAGGTCGACGTCGAGGTGGTTGATGCACCTCTCGACTACAATTTACTACTAGGGTGTAATTGGACTTATGCCATGATAGTCGTCGTGTCATCAATTTTCTGCACTTTATGTTTTCCTCACGAAGGGAAGATAGTGACGATTGATCAGTTGTCCTTTGCACATGCTATTCCTAGTGCATTGTTTGGACCTTTAGTCCTTGTGATTGATAATTCTTAGCAGGAAACTGAGGATGTTGGTGTCAGGATGTATTCCTCCTTGATGGGTATTTTTTATTTCATGGCACCAATTCACCATATTCATGCCATTTCCAGTGATTCTTTGTCGTCGATGAGGTTCGTTCCTTTCCATAGTTCATATTCCAATGATCTAGATTATGAAATTTAACAAATTTCATGATCATACAACATGTGTGGATTACAAAAGACTTCATGACCTATTTGTTTATTTAATTAAAAAACTTAATAATGCTCATAAGTATTATTGCTTTGTTCATCAATGAAATAAATGAATAGCCATTTTTTAAGGGTTATAAACTTCATAAAAAGAAAAAGACAACATCGATAGCTCATCAAAAAGACTATTACTAACACATACTCATCAAACATACATGAAACTCAAATTATTCATCATAAAAGCTTATAAAACATTTCCAAATTAATTAATTTTAAGTAGTTTATTAATAAATTGTAATGGATAGAAAATTTGATAGTTTAGTAGATGTATTGGCTCAAGGGTGGTAGGGTGTAAGGTTTTCATTAGATAAATGGCCATGGAATGATGATCAAAATAGGTCAATTCCATGGCTCGTTAACTTATATTCATAGTTTGAGTCCCAAATTTGGCAAAAAATACTCTTGAAGGTGCTAGAATGGAAATCTACTTACTTGAACATGATTAATAATTGGCTGAAAGTTGAAAATATAAAAGATGAATTATGAATATATCACATATATGAAGTAGAAAGTTGTGGATTTTTATTATATGCATTGGTTACCAGTGTAGTTCAACTATATCAATGCACCACAAGAAAGGTGAAACTGCAATGCAGATGAATTGCTTTTCTCATGACTATATGGACTAGTGCATGTAATAATCTGAAATGCACCAAGAAAAATATTTCAGTGTACTACAATTTATTGCACAAATTGGTTCACTAGATGATGTCTAGGACCACATTGGCTTAGTTGTATCCAAGTCCAATTTTATGAGGCTAATAATTCAGGCATAGGTCATTGGATATGCTCGTAGGGATGACACCAACTGCCCTTATCATTGGTTTTGAGAGGTGAGTCCCACGAAGTAGTTGATGTTTGAATTTACAACAAAGTAGATAGAAAAGGCCCTCTATAGCCAAAACATATAGGGATGACACCAGAGGGAATCCCTATCTAATTTATTGAAATAGTCCCATTTGTTCATATTTTCTTTTATTAATGAAGAAACAAGCCAATGAATTAGTAAAGAAGGTTTCCACACTAATTTTAAATATGAGACTAAGTCCTATGACTTTGAGGCTCATTTTGATAAGGAAAAATTTCCTTTTGCTTAAGTATTTGTCTTCATTTGAACTAGTATTTCAATTCAAATTCTCCTTAATTACAAACATTTCTATTTAAAGTACATTTCCTTCTGAATTTGGCTACACCACAAGTATACACACTTCACTCCATAATTAAATGCTTGGTTCATGACCCCAATCTCAGTCTAAAATCAACAATATAACTTAAATCATTAAATCCCCAATTGGGGCCAAAAGAACTTTGTAGTTAAGCTAGTGTTGTGGGGATATTAATGAAAATAATTCATCACAACCATTTACATTTGAAACATAGTGGTTAACCAATTAGGGAGATTAAAATCCTTTCTGTAGGATATGGTCAAGACCTATTTAGAAACAAGCACACTCTTCGGAGTGGATAATGCTAAGGTTGGGACTAGAGGTTTGATTGAGACTCCTAGCTCTTTAAATAATGAATATCCCATGACCATTTGATTTCATATTGAAGGAAAGGTAACATGTTTCATGCATCTATGAAGAGGTATATTAGTGGCCATTCTATCAGGATTCTATCGAGGTGGCTCTTGTATGAGGGAGGACACCTAAGACGTATTTCTACGGGCCTCGATATTTCATCACCCTTTGTCTCCTAGTTATAACAAGCTCATTTATACCTTCACTCGTCACCATAGTGGATTTCATCACTTCTCATGGTAGGTGTTTGGAAATTCCTCATCCTTGTCTTTATTCTCTTTTCTCGATGGGCCCCTAATGATTTAGATGGAAGATTTTGTAAGAGTTATAGTCTAGGCCTATTTGAGTGCTTTTAGTTTATCTTTTGTCTAGAGTCTTGTTTATTTTATAAGATACAATATTAATTAAAACATTGACATTATGATTCAAACACACTTGAGACCACTTGTTGCACCACCTAAGCATGTAGTATCCTAGTTTGATAATTTCTATTCTTCTATGGTTGCTCTTGAGATTCTAGTTCTTTGATAGATTAATTACACAATTTAAAGAGCTATTATCACCTAGGAATTGTTCCCCTCTCAAGGGAAACTACTTTCAGATGTCTATACCATGGTATATTAGCTCCTATGCTTTACACCTCATGGGTATAATATGTCCAAGGAGGGTTATAGTGATCAATATTTTATACCATGACATGATACTTTAATGCCAAAGATATTGTTGACCATAAATGACATATTAATTAACCTCATACTTTTCTAAATGCATCATAATAATAATTTGAAATAAATAAAAAGGGTGAATTAAGAGATCATGGCTGGTTATAGGGGTTAAGAGTCATAGTTTATTATAAGGGTCAATATATTATGATGTTACTATGTTCAGAACCATAATGTATTCATCTTTTAGTGTGTTTGAGGTCACACTATGTTCACTGGAGGCGATTGTTTCAAGATTCATAGGGATTAGAGGGTATTCATTGTGTTTGAAGTCATAATTATTAGGAGGTGATTTCATCAAGGATCAAATGGATCAATGATAAAATTCTAATAGGGGGTTAATGCATTTATATGGGACTAGTGTGTTAGGGATTATCTATCTATATATATATATATATATATATATATATATTATATGAATAATAAAATAAAATAAAAAATGAAAATAAAACAACATACAAACAAAACAAAACGAAATTCAAATCACACAGCTACTACATTTGCGCGCTGAGCTGCTCGTACTCACCACCACAGTCGCACACCACTATACACAGGAGCACAGATTTGGATTGCGCACAGAACTACTCGCACTCACCACCACAGTCGCACACCTCTATACATAGGAGCACAAATTTGGAGCACAGAAGGGAGAGGAGGACGGGAGAATTAGGAGAAGGAGAGAGAGGCACACAGGAGGAGGCTAGGACATCGTCATTTTCACACAGAGTGGAAGGGGGAGAAGGAGGATAAGGAGGGATAGGTGCACGGGAGGAGGGCATGCAGGAGGAGGCTAGGGAAGATGGATTTGCAGAGGAGGACACACGGATTTGAAGAGGAGGAGGGCACATGGATTTGCAGAGGAGGAGGGCACACGATTTTTCACCAGAGGAGGGCACACGGCCAGAGGAAATGGTTTGTCTTCTTTCTCCTATCTCTTCAGTGTGCATGCTAATTGTTTGATAAAATGATTGATAGAAATGCTTGATAGAATGATTGATGAAATTCTTGATAGTATGCTTGATGAAATGCTAAGTCATCCTTTTAAAATGCTCCAATCATACCCTTAGCACTAGGCTCATAATTGGTTTAGAAATTGAAGAGACCTAACCATAATTGTTTACAACTCACACATGACCAATCCCCTTGATTGTGCCATGAGAAGAAAAAATCTCCATGGGAGTAATGTTTACCCTAGCCATTAAATGCCTCGACACTTAGCTTCATCACTTCTTATCACATAATTGATTTAGGGGATTAGAAGTCAACTTTGTTTTTCTTCTTATCCCTACTCTCCATCATAACTAAGCCATCAAATTTCCTCATGATTTCATGCCCAACCTTCTATGCCCATGAAATTGTAGCATAGGTTAGTCATCCCAGTCGACACTTTAATTTTATAATCAATGGTAAAGTTGACAGTAATGAATCAATGTGTAAACACTTTAAATTCAAAGGACTTGATTAGACACTTGCTTATTGGATGATTTCTTCTTTTGAAAATGGTGTATAGGAATGGTAGGATTCCTCTTCATGAGTTGGACTTTTCCAGTTAATTAATGATCATTTTTTTGATGATTAAGCCTAACAATCCTAGAATCATACCATGGAATTCCTAACTATATTTTGCATTGCCTCATGTTCTAGTATTCAATGGGCCATGACCCAATGTTACATGTAGATCTAATTCTTAGTTCTTATGTGGATTTTTGTCCAACACTAGACTTGGATATAGTCAAACCACTTCTTTAATTTTCTGGGTATCCCCTTTTGTTTCTAGGTCTCTCCTAAAAATCTGTGGGAAGTGGTGGTGCAATGATAGAGATGAATATTAAGAAGTGAATCACTAAACCTTCATCACTGGAAACTAAGTTCCAAATCTATACCAAATTGTTATCACCACTCATGTTTACTACTATTATTGTTAGGTCCCTTCTAAGGTTGCCCAAGAACATCTTGAAAATTTATTTACGCCAAGTCAACTTATGGGATAGGCTTTCACTGAGCTAGTTTGTTTTTATGTTTTACATCTAGAGATTTTAGGGGAATGGGAATTATTAGAACTGGGGTTCGAACCCAAGTGTTGTGTGCAAAGTGGGTGATTTTATTCATGGAGGGAAAAGAGGCTTAGAAAAGTCTCCTTAAGAATCACATTAGTTAGGGGATTCCATTGGGAAAAAAAGCATGGCAATACATTTCTTAACAAAATAAATTGGTACAAAGTATCTATAAATCCAATGAAGCGATCAAACCTTTCTTCGCTTAGAAAGAATCATCTCTCAAAACTAGGCTCTCTTTTAATGAACATTTCTTGTGGTGATCAACTTTAATTATTATTGCAGGTAATCCTTTGGTTTAGTCCTCCTAATTCTTAGCCCTAAAGTTGTTTCATTCAGGCATCCACACAACCAATGATATGTTTAATGGCTTGGCCAAAAATTGGCTACTTGTGTGGGACAACCTTAAGTGAAAGTTATCCCTAGTTAGTACTAACAAGGTTATCATATAAATAATCCATGAGCTTATTCTTAAAGACTTTTTGTTAAATTTAAGTATCCCTAAAACTCATAGTTATTGGTGTTGGGACGGGAAATGGGGTACATCCATGACATTTCACAACTACAATTCATCCATGGGGTACAGGTGGCTTTGCTCTAATCATTTGAAGGCAATTTGAATCAAATATGACAACTGAAATCCAAGCAAAGAGCATGGTTGTTTTTTCTAAGAATCATATGGAAACCCATTCTTGAGCCAAAAAATAAGTTTTTACATGGAGCCTTGTTGTGGGAGGCATACCTGCAAATAAAAGACTCAAGTACCTAAAGGTGAAAAGGGCATCTCAAGAGTGTTATGAAATTAAACAATTCCACGCTAAACCTATTCCCTTCTTGATCTTATTCCCTTTTGAGATTTTGTAATTGGGGTGGAAAAAATAACTCTTCAATTATATTACCTTGAAGGGGCTTCTCATTTCGTCAATACCTTGCCATACCCATGCCCTACCGAATAATTTTTATCTTTTGTTTTTTTTGTAAGTGCTTATATTAATCATCAAAATATTGTTTACACTATGTATTCCCTCTTGTTAGAATTGGAAAACATACACTTATATGTGTTTAAACAAAATTGAATATCCTTGGTTTCTTAATATTGTCTTTTGATATGCTTTTCTTATCTTGGTTTTTTGATTCACACACCTATTATTTCTTCGACAACATGGATGACATCTTTGCAACTATTTGCTCTTGAAGAGTTTGAATAGAATTCCATTTCTTGTCTCCTATGTTCTATGATCCATGGTTGGTAGAGGTAAATCGTTGGCCTTGATTATGGAGCCTAACCCCGAGGGGATAAAGAGAGTTGAACTCGTGACCTCCCCAAATTTAGGGGAGAGATATCATGTTTGGCTCATGAATGCTTGAGCTAACCCTCAGGGCTTCTATGTTCTCCAATATATTGCATGGTAGCAATGTGGTTTCTCCACTGTTATTTATTATCGAGGAGAGGTTTTCATGATAAGCCAACACCCTCTACATCAAGGGTGGTTAGGTTGCTAACAAAATTGTGGCTATATGTTGCTACAACAAAGAGGCAAAAAGCATCTAGGTGTGGAGGGAGCTCAGCATGAATTGAACTTGGGTCATTGTTATGGAAACTTCTTTGAATTGCCTCTAGACCATAGTGCTATGGGTGTGCATGCACACACACACACATATCTTGAAAATACTATATTCTCCATTATATTTCTTTGGATCCTATTCCCTTTAGGGATTTTCTAACTGGAGTGGCAGAAATAACTCTTTTTAACCTCAATTGATGAGTGTTATTGACAATTCTTGCACATGTTTTTACCTTTTGATTTGGGTTTGCATTTATAGCTTTTTCCAATGATCGTTTGTTGATGTGACACCCCAATTTTGATCCCTAGACTAGTAATGTAAATGTATATGATGAATGGATAAAAACCAAACAATTGTAATTTGTAACTTGATATTGAATGCTAATATAAAATTTAAATACATCACATGCTACAGAAGATGAAGGACAAGATCGGGGGACTATGATTCCACAAGCGGGGAAATGTAGGGGCTTATAAGAGGTTTGAGGGGCTAAGGGGGAAAGGCCTTGGCTAGTGACTTTGTTCACCACTAGGGTTTGAATCTGAGTAAGGTCCCTTATGTCTTCATCCAGTTTTTGATCCCTTGAAATATTTGCGTCTTGGGTTGGTCCAACCTCGGTCTTAGGGGCAATAAAAGGTTCAACCTTACACGAGAAAAGATTAGCCTCAATCCTTGTAGCTAACTCTTTCGCTTCTTCAAGGGTCTTTGGCATCTTGTCCTTGACCATAAAACCCAAATTTCCTAGGAAGGCCTTGGTATAAAGGAAAATAAGATGATCTCTTTCGGGGAAAATATTGCTAGGAATTCATTGAAGCAACTTCTCAAATCTAGTGTTAAACTCTCTGACAGTTTCATTCTCATTCCTTCCTATCTCAATAAGTTGTTGCAACAACATATTAGGGGTTGGTCCAGCCTTGGTATTGAATAAATTAAGATCAAGAAGATTTATTTAGGGCAACTTTATGGAAATTATGCAACTTTACGCAACTTTGTGCAACATGCAACTTTATACAACAATGCAACTTATGCAACTTTACGCAACTTTATGAAATTTTATGCAACTTTACACAACATGCAATTTTATACAGCAATGCAACTTACACAACTTTACGCAACTTTATGCAACTTTACGAAACATTATGCAACATGCAAATTTATGCAACAATGCAACTTATGCAACTTTACGCAACTTTATATAGCATACAACTTTATGCAAGAATGCAACTTATGAAACTATGCAACTATATGCAACATATGCAACTATGCAACTAGTATATGTGACTTATGAAACTATATGCAACTTATGAATGTGTGACCTATATCCTCTTAATGCAACTTATGAATGTAACTATATCCTCCTAATGGCTCTAAGTTCCTTATTAGAGGCCTTGAGAGCCAACTATGATGCATAAAACCTATGAATCGTGCCCATATGGTGTCCTAATAGCCATTATTATTATTTAAAGCATACCAATGTCCTAGGAAGGCCTTGGTATAAAGGAAAACAAGATGATCTCTTTGGGGGCAAATATTGTTAGGAATTCGTTGAAGCAACTTCTCAAATCTAGTGTTAAATTCTCTGACAGTTTCATTCTCATTCCTTCCTATATCAGTAAGTTGCTGCAACAACATATTAGGGGTTGGTCCAGCCTCGGTCTTGAATAAATTAAGATCAAGAAGATTTATTTAGGGAAACTTTATGGAACTTATGCAACTTTACGCAACTTTGTGCAACATGCAACTTTATGCAACAATGCAACTTATGCAACTTTATGAAACTTTACGCAACTTTATGCAACTTTACGGAACTTTACACAACATGCAATTTTATGCAACAATGCAACTTACGCAACTTTACGCAAATTTATTCAACTTTACGCAACAAGTTCATAAAGTTGCGTAAAGTGAAGAAGATTCTATTGAAACTAAGGTACCTGTTTCCTCTCCTAGACATGGTACACACCTTGAGACCTATTCTTATTATGAAAATGTACCAATGGTTCCAAAGATACCCTACATAGATCTTGTGTGGTTGTTTAAGGACTGCATCACAAATATTAGCCCTGATAAGATTCAAATAGGGCCTAAACACCTTATGTTCTTTGTTATACATTATGCCCAAAACTTGTGAATGGTGACCATATCCCACCCAAATTCCATATATCTCTTAGAGAGGATATGTATGGTGGTTTCAGGCCTTGTTCATGGCCATTAAGATCAAGAAGATTTATTTAGGGCCTAAGGCCCTTTATTTCCTCCCTTGGCCATGGTAT
>SNQJ01S0033571.1:86919-104111 GCA_010110895.2 Picea sitchensis | reverse complement strand
ATTTATTTAGGGCCTAAGGCCCTTTATTTCCTCCCTTGGCCATGGTATAGGTCTTGAAACCCATTCTTTTTATTCAAAACATACTAATGGTGCACATTTTCCCAAAGAGAGGCATTTTCCATGGCCATTAGAGATACTAAGCTTCATTTAGGGAAGAAGTCCCTGATTTTCTTACCTTGTTGATGATATAAACCTTTAATTACATATATGGTGGAAAACAAAACCATAATGGCACCCATATCACACTAGATGGTTAAATATCTCTTAAATAATATCTACATGGTTATTTGAGGCCTAGTTCATGGCCCTTGAATTTGAGAACTTTCACTGTGAGCTTAATGTTCTTGTTTTCTTCCCATAGACATGGTACAAGCATTGAGAACCATTCTTATTATGAAAAAACTATTAATGGCACAAAAGATCCCACACAGAGGCTAAAGATTTTTGGAACTGTATGCAACTATATGCAACTATGCAACATGCAAATTATGCAACTTAAGCAACTTTATGGAACTTATGCAACTTTACACAACTTTATTGCAACTTATGCAACTATATTGCAACTTATGAAACTATATGCAACTATATGCAACTTATGTAACTATATTGAAACTATATGCAACTTATGCAACTATATGCAACTAGGTGTGGCAATTTGAACTTTATGCAACTATATGATGGATAGGTGTGGAAATTTCAACTTTATGCAACTAAATGCAACTATATGCAACTATGTTGGTACCAAAAATGTATATTGGCATGATAACTTATCTTCATGTTTTAACAAGTGTAGGTACTAGCAAATAGGTATCTGGCAAATCTATCTTCCTCGAGTGATGATCAAGATATAGTAAGAGAGGTTGAAAGTGAGGCATGTTGTACTAAATCTACCGGTTCTAGATCAACTAGGTTGGAAAAGGTAAAGAAAATATTTCGTACCTGCATGCAATTTTTTATTACTAACGGAGGGTCATGCAATTATGATGCTAAGAGAATAGGTGACATTAAGTTTCCCTTGAGGTATAAACATCTAGAGCAACGATGGGCACCTAAGGAGCTACCTGAAGTGGACACAGATTTCTTCATCGGTGGGAGGATGTATCGGATTGCTCCTTCGTCCTTACATGGATTGGGGTTATTTTCCATGGATGGAATAAAGGTCGGCTATGGCACTATAACTGAATTGATGGAGTATGTCAGACCATTATAAAAATACAATCACTGGTTGATGTTGGTCCGATATACATAAAGTATTCAGAGATATGGAGTTGCCACAAATTATATACAACTACTAGATAACAATCAAAATAAAGGGGAAACTATGTATATTGATGGAAGGCCAAAATATACTGGAAACATTGCGGGCTTTATAAATAGTACATCACCAGTGGCAACAACTAAGAAACCAAATTGCATATTTAAGGCACATGAAGGAAATTGTATATTTGTATGTGTAACAAGAACAATAGTTCCAGGTGAAGAGTTTTTGATCGATTACAACTTAAATAGAATAGATGGAGAGGGTGACCATGGAAAGGCAACCACTTTGCCTCAATAGGTAAATGTTAAATACAGTAAAAAATTATGACTACAACAACTAAATTTCAGAAATTTCATTATTATTTTTTCTGTTATTACTGCAATTTTTCATTTTCTTAATGTTACAGGTGAGTTTCATAACTTTTATTGATTTATTTATTGTGTCAACATTTGTCCAGGGTGACCGTGGTAGAAAATCACCCGCTACATCTCTCCAGGGTGACCGTGGAAAGGAACCCACTGTGCCTTAGTAGGTAAATGTTAAATACATTAACAAATTATGACTACAACTAAATTTCTAAAATTTCATTATTTTTTTTCTGATAATACTCCAATATTCCATTTTTTAAATCTTACAGGTGAATTTCATAACTTTTGTTGATTGATTTATTGTGTAAACTTCTGTCCAGGGTGACCATGTCCGAGTTTCACCCGCTACATCTCTCCAGGGTGACTGTGGAAAGGAACCCACTGTGCCTCAATAGGTAAATGTTAAATACAGTAAAAAATTATGACTACAACAACTAAATTTCAGAAATTTCATTATTTTTTTTCTGTTATTATTGCAATTTTTCATTTTCTTAATGTTATAGGTGAATTTCATAACTTTTATTGATTTATTTATTGTGTCAATATCTGTCCAGGGTGATGTAATGTACGTCAAAATTTACATAAAAAAAATAAATTAATTGGGTACTTTGAGTTGATTTTGTGTCTCAAAACTTTTAGTCATTCGTCAACCATAATGTACAATAATCTTATTGCCTTTTTCTTCTCTATCCTATTTTGACATATAGTCACCTCTTCCTATTTCGAGATTGTGTTATACATGAACACAAGTACATGACTAAGGATAACTTGTTCCATTGAAGCTTAGTACTATCCATCATTTTCATTTTCAAAACCCATTTTATGATATGGAGATGTAACTACTTAAAACCACTATCATATTAGTGCGATGGTCGTACATGTAAGGGTCTTATAACACTCATTCTGATATACTATTATAAGGTCTAAAAGAAGAGGTTAACATTATTTAGAAATTCTTTTAACCAGATAATGATTGGGTATATATTGAACACTAATCTACACACATGAATTAAAGCGCGCAGAGGCTAAACTTGGAAAGGTTATGGTTACAATCGTGCCATTACATAATTTCCCGATAATTAATGACATTAGGCTATCCACTTTGGAAGGTTAATGAAGTGGAGGTTAGGTTCACATATAACCAGTATAGCAAGATGACAAAGTACCCCTGAGTAGGCTACCTGGTGTACTTGTCATTAATATTCTGAGCAAGCGATAGAGGTCAGAACTATCTTTCCTTAAAGGCCTATCTGCAACATTTAAGGTGCCTGAGATGAGTCTATTTGGTTCACTACTCGTCTTGTGTGCCCCAATGTAATGTCGACAACTTACCATATATTCACATGGCCTAGGTACGATTACCCCCATCCCCATTACTCCATGAGAAAGGTTATTCCATAGCTTTCACTTTCATTCCAGTCTTGGCTTGGTGAAGGAGAATGAAATGTTTCAGACCATTTTCCATTTGGCTTTAGCATCATGGTCATGAGTTAGTGATTCGAACCTTGTTCCAGGTGGTAGGGATATTGGAAGGAACTTCTCGACAGGAAGCCCAGTGCGAGGTAAGTCGCCTTTGACTGTTCTTTTATTTATATAATCAGATCTTTCTGTCTCGTCAAGTAGGTCTCTGCATACTCCAGTTCCCCGGTCAGTTCCTCGGTAGTGTTCTTGTTTTTATTTCGAGGTTACTGAAGTAAAAATGGGTTGGTGGTAACCTAGTAATGTTTAGGTTTCTTCACAGTTTACCCCTTCCTCTGTACTAGCCTTCCTTTCAAGGCCGAGCCACTCTCCTCTTGCGGAAGAACTTATCCTGATGTCTATTATACTTGTGAACCAGAGTATTCTATTTTTGATTGGACTTTTTTTACTGGGCCTGGCATCCTCCATCGGTTAGTCTCCTAGTTGACAGAGTGTTATGACTGGGTTTTCCTTACTTGGGTGCGTATAGACCTTTCGACACAGTGTTGATCTTGAAATCCTTGTGTTTAATTAATAAATTCACTGGTGTTATTAGATTGATTAGAGGTGACTCTCTAATGGCCGGAGGCATTTTAATCCTTTCCGTTTATATTTGAAATTTTACATTGGCTTTATATTTACCATTACTTTATGATCATCATACGCATCTCATTTCCTGTAATATTTCTTTTGGATTAAATACTAGTATTCATCGCTAATGATGGGCCCCTTTTATGTGCAAGGGTACCCATCAGGGAGACTCTCACTCCTCTTCCCCTTTCAGTCTGGGAGGGACACGGTTTGGCGCGATGGCGAAGGGTATGAAACCCTCCATTACAGTTAAGTATTTCATCGACCCCTTTTCTAATTACACTCTCTTCCTTAAGTTGATCATATTATTTATGTCGGATATATTTTAATGTTTCACATTACCTTGTGCAGGGTGTGATCAAGCCGAAGCATGGGAACGCCCTCTTCACTCCTTCAAGAGGTATTCGGGTTCCAAATACAATACCCCTATGTTTAAGTTATTTTGAGTTTACAAGCACCGATGGTCAAGTCTATGTCCCGTCCTTAATACCTTGAATACTTTTCGTCCCAAGTTCTATATTAGTTAGTCAAGGGTATGCCCTAATTTGTATTAATATTTTGGTGCTTAGAAAGCACGCCAAGCTTGCACCTGGTTGGATTTGTGATATCTACACAGTCGTTCCCTTTAAGTAATATGATCATCATGTATTGATTTTATTTTATTGTGGATACAAATTAAGTAACGGGTTCTGATCTGTCACTTTCTGTGTTTAACATCCTCATCTATATTTCTGAAAACCTATTTGTCATTACAGAGTTGAGTTCTTTTCCTGAATTATTCTAGTTACTTTCTAGAATTTTTTTGATTATTGATTACACAATCATTCCCAATATGATTCGGCTATGCACAATAGTATACCTAAAACTAGCACAGTGATAAGTGTGCCTAAGGGTTTGTTTTCCACTGGAATTGTGCAATTGCAATCATGAATTCCAGTTTTTCATTTATGCTCGTGCACTTATTTCTGATATAAAATTAGTATTGGTAGGAGTTTTAATCTGAGTCTCAATCCACCCATTCGTAAACCGACTCATGAACCAGTTGCATGAAATGTTTCATGGGAAATCCTATGCCTGTGGGATTCCATCCAGATTTGGGGTTTTTAATGTATCGGTTGGAAATAATACAAGAAAATACAATTGTCTAATTCAGATTATAATAGATCAAGACTTCCAGAATTCATATTTGTTTCTTTTTTCATGTGATTACTTTACTCCTTTATACCAGATACGCTTTCTTTCCCTGATTAACATAATACACTGTGGCTTCGCTATGCAAATTACTACTTACCTTCTATTCCTACTACAACTATTAATCAAGCATTTTACCAGTCTAATTATAAAAAATAAATAGCATTATTCCTATGACAGAAGTTTGTTGTTATACTGTAGGTGCATCTCTAATCAACAGAGTCATCACTAGTCTACTAGTAAAACCATACTGATGTACATATACTCCAAATTTTTGTAATGGGGTCTGTGGAGTTTGTCGAATTGTTTTACTACGTATATGTATATATATATATATATATATATATATATATATATATATAGTTTTCCAGATTCTATTGTAGTCAGTTCGCTCCAGCGTCATTATACCACTTATACAGAACGTCCATTAAATAATGTATATCTGTTCATAATATACCTATACAGGTCTATATGCATATTGAATATAATATCAGTGATATAGAGTGTATTTACTTTGAATTTGAACTTGTATATTCACTAGAGGGGACTCACTGTATACTATAATCATCTATGGAAATATAATTCACCAAAGATATTGGTACGCTTGGCTTCAATCACATTATGCAAACAATTTAATTTTCTTTTTTCTCAACATAATTAATTAAGAAGATAGATGTAGTATGTAGTCCATACTATTATGAGAGTAGTAACTTCTACAAAACTCATCTTACTGGTTAATACATTCAATGACCTTAGTAATTACTTAGTATCACGTCTTAATAAAATAATTCCATTTCTAGCTAACGAATAGGAAGTAAATGATAGATCTTTCCCCACCACAACATTCAACAAGAAATTCATTCATAGAAGTAAACAGATTGCAGCACATGACATTTAACTAGGATAAGGTAGAGTATCATATCTGAATTCAAATTTGCAGGAAGAGAAAGGGAACAACCATGTTCCTCCCAATCGTAGAATAGATCATCCAATCTACTTGCCTGATTCACCCCCTAGCCTGACCATGAATCCATGAGGGCGAACTTGAAATCTTCTCTCCAACAATGTCCTTCAATTCTAGCAGAATCCTCTTGCCTCACACTCACAGAGTAGTGCTCATAATAGCAAGAAAAAAAAATCAATAGTCTCCTTTCCCAGCATACTTGGCAACACCCTGCCTCCTCACATATGTTATTTATCAATTTGCCTAGGTCTTTTCCCTCCCTTGGGAATTTTTGCAGCTTTCTAAATCCCTGATTTTTAGGGGTTTCCAATGGACAAATCACTGATTTTCCACTTGTAACAATCATCCGAGAGGTAGTTCCAACATGTTCCCCACTCATGGAGTCATGGTCAACTAAATTTAACATGGGTGTTCCATTTTTCCTCCTGCAAATCAATATAAAATATTTTGTTTTCATACAAGTGTCATAGTCAAATAGTTAGTTGGGTCAAATCAGGTCTCTTCCCAACAGTCATAATAATTAATTACAATTATCAAATTCGAAATTCGAAATTGCCATAAATGTAAAAAAAATTGCAAATTTGAATTTACTAAAAACGGAATGAATTTTTCAGCAAATTTAAATTTAAATTTTTTTTTTGGGGGGACATCACATCCTTTCCCCCTTCAGTAAAACACTATCCTCAGTGTTTTGTTCCTTTCCTGGAATGGTATTGGATGAGATTTTCGCAAATCTCCCTCCAACTCCCAAGTGGCCTGCTCAGGACTAAAGTGCTTCCATTGCACCTTTACCTGAACGACGACTCTATTTTGAAGTGTTATTTCTCTCCAGTCCATGATGCACAGGGGTTCCACCAGGAACTCGCCTTCGGGTTCCACCTGCACCAAGTTCCAATCAATCATATGAGTAGGGTCATGAATATAATTTTTCAACAAAGAAATATGAAATATATTATGAATTCTCAGATTAGCTGGAAGTGCAAGTTGATATGCTACGGGTCCAATTTGAGCTAGTATCTCGAAGGGTTCACAAAACCTAGGTGCCATCTTGGCAAAGTTCCCTAACTTCAACGAGCTTCTTTGAGCTTTGAACTTCAAATAAACATGGTTTCCCACTTGAAATTCCAAGTGTCTTATTTTTTGATCTGCATAGCTCTTCTGTCTATCTTGTGCTTCTTTCAAATTCTGTTGTACCTTCCTTACCGTGTTTTCCATTTCTTGGAGCATCTCTGGTCCCACCATGAGTCTGTCAGCCGAGGTATCCCAGCTAATTGGAGTCATACACTTTCTTTTGTACAGTATTTCGAAAGGGATCAATTTAGCCGAAGTTTGGTAGCCATTGTTATATGCAAATTCTGCCAAGTGTAGATAGTCTTCCCACTTGTTTGGTTTTGTTATTACATACATGCGGAGCATATCCTCCACAATTTGGTTTGTTCTTTTGGTCTGTCCATCCGTTTGTGGATGATAACTCGTACTGAAATTCAAGTTAGTATTTAGCTCTGCAAACAATTCCTTCCAAAAGGAGGATGTGAATTTTACGTCTCTATCTGAAATCACCATTTTAGGAATACCATGCAGTCTAAAAAAAAATTTCATGAATATTTCAGCAATGTTTATAGCTTTAAAAGTAGACTTTACAGGATTAAAGTGTGCAGACTTACTGAGTTTATCGATTATAACCATAATAGAATCATTATGTTTCTAAGTTTTAGGCAAACCTATTATAAAATCCAGCGATATGGTCTCCCACTTCCATTCTGGTACTGGTAATGGCTGTAATAGGTTAGCTGGATGTTGGTGTTTGGCCTTAACCTGTTGACAATCTTGGCACCTAGCCAAGTATTCTACTGTTTTTCCCTTCATATTAGGCCAATAAAATAGTTTTCTAAGTGTTGTTATCATTTTTTGGTAACCTGGATGGCTAGAATATGGTTTCTTATGCACTTCATCCAAGACTATTAATTTTAACTTTGTTGAATCTGGTATGTAAAGTCTGTTTTTAAATCGTAATAGTCCTTTCTTGTCGATACTTAGATCTGATTTATCTGAGTTTGCGGTACTGTCCTATAATTCTGCCATCATTTTAGTATAATTTCCATAGTTAATACCTGTTGTCCTTATTCTTTGTTCCAGATCACTTTCAGCCCTGCTGATATTTATCTCAAATAACCCATTTTCTCTTCTGCTTAAAGCATCTGCTACTTTATTTTCCTTACCCTTGATATGTCTGACCTTGAAGTCGAATTCACTCAAGAAGGCTAACCACCTTGCTTGTCTTGCATTAAGATCTAGTTGGTTAAACAAATATTTCACCCCGCTATTTTCCATTAATAGTAGGAATTTTCTGCCCATTATGTAGTGTCGCCACATTTTTAAGGCGTGTATTACTGCTGCTAATTCTAAGTCATGAGTGACATAATTTCGCTCATGTTCCTTTAATTTTTGGGACTCATAACAAATAACGTGTCCTTCCTGAGTTAGAACACCACCTAGTCCTTCTTTACTTGCATCCACAGATACGGTGAAGTCTTTATTGGGGTATGCTACCTTCACTATGGGTGCAGTTGTCAATAATCCCTTCAATTTGTTAAAACTGTCTTGGCACTTCTCTGACCAGTTAAACTCGGTTCCTTTCTTTTGTAATGATGTGATAGGGTAGGCTATCTTGGAAAACCCTTCTATAAACCTGCGGTAATATCTGGTGATTCCCATGAACGACCGTATATCTGCTACATCCTTAGGAACCGACCATTCCATAATGGATTTTTTCTTTTCCGAGTCTACGACAATGCCTTCTGCTGAAATCACATGTCCTAGATATTGTATTTCTTTTTGATAGAAGTCACACTTGTCAAATTTGGCGTAGAGTTTGTGTTTCCTCAACGTTTGCAGAACTGTTCTTAAGTGTTCATCATGTTCCTCTTCTGTTTTTGAATAGACCAGGATATCATCGATAAATACTACCATGAACTTGTCTAAGTACCAACTCAAAATAATGTTCATCAGACACATAAATGTGGTTGGTGCGTTAGTGAGTCCAAAAGGTATGACTACGAATTTGTAGTGTCCATATCTTGTCCGAAAAGTTGTTTTTCTTATGTCCTCATCTTTTATCCTAACTTGATGATAATCGGATCGTAAATCAACCTTTGAAAAGATTTTGGCCCCACCTACTTGATCGAACAGATCATTTATTCTTGGTAAGGGGTATTTGTTCTTAATAGTCATTTTTTTCAGTTGTCTATAATCAATACTTAGTCTTAGCGTACCATCTTTCTTTTTCACAAAGAGCACTGGTGCCCCCCATGGTGAGACACTTGGTCTGATATACTCTTTGTCCAACAATTCGTGTAACTGTATTTTTAATTATGTCAGTTCTGGTAGACTCATTCGGTAAGGTTCTTTTGAGATAAGGGATGAACCTAGTAGTAGGTCTATGGAGAAGTCTATTTCCCTTCTAGGAGGTAATTCTAGTATCTCATCCACAAACATGTCTCTGAAATCACGTAGGACAACAAAGTCTTCTAATTTTGGCTTATCATCTTTTTCTAGCAAATTCGTTACTTGGATGGCATAAACATGACATCCCTTTCTCATACATTTCTTGAGTTGCATTGTTGAAACTTGTCTGACTGATATCAGTTTTGGTATACCTTGGGCTGTTCTAACAGTGCCAAAATCATCCTTATAGCTAAGTATCTTTGTATAGCAATCTAGTACTACTTTGTGTTGTTCCAACTAATCCATCCTGATAATCATATCATAAGATCCTAGTGGTAGGATGTTCATATTGGTCCTTATATTTTGATCATCTAAGCTGAACTCAAAATCCGGAACAAAGTCAACTACTTTCCATTTAGTACCAGTCGCTAATTGTACAAGCCATGATTTTGCATGCTTTAGTTTCTTAAGTTTGTTTGACTCTTCCACATTGGATGTAATATAACTTAACGTTGCTCCAGAGTCAATTAAAATAGAAATTCGAGTTTCATTGATTTTATCTTCGATTTCTACCACCGAAGACTGGTGGTCATCTTGTCGACCATCTATGGTTGCATTTATCTGATGTAGGCTTCTGCCCACGTCTCCCACCGTCGAGGCTTCCTACAAATTATGAACAACAATTCTATTTATTGAACTCAAACGTGGATAGTTCCTCCCTAGACGAGGCTCTCCACATTCCCAACACTTTAATGGCTCATGGGAGCTGTACCCAAACTTCTTTGTTCCCAAGTTTACCATTGCTTTGCGTATTCGGATGATTGGAGTGAAAATCCTTTCTCGAATTTTTTTTTGTTGTATTCCGATAAGGAGTCGGTTGGTACCCCTTCTTCTGTTGGTTCCTTCGATCTTGTTTCTTATCCTTCTAGGCTTTGGGAAACTCTTCCCGCTATTTATACTAGCACATTCGTGCTTTCCTGAATACTTCGCTCAAGGATTTGGGGTTGTCAAACTCAATTCTATCCTTGTAGGACTATAGCAGATAGCTTAGAAATTGTTGGATTTTTACCTTATCCTCCCGGATGTACGGTATGAACCTTAGCAGTTCCAGAAATTTATTTATAAGGTCCTCCATTATCATCTGTCAAAGTCGTAACTCGTAAAATTCTTTTGTGTTCCTTTCATAATAAATTTCCGAAAGATATTCCTTCTTGAAATAATTTTTAAAGTCAGACCATTCCAACTGTTTCTCCTTTAGGCCCTTGGCCAATTTCAAGTCCAGCCACCAAATATTGGACTTCCCTTTCAGATTGTAGATGGTCATTCTGACCTTCATGTTGTTGGAATAGTTGTAGATCTAGAAGTTTTTTTTGATTTCTAAAAGCCATGCCTCAGCTTCTTCTCCCGTCTTGGATTCTCCATCAAAGGTAGTTGGTTTAATCTTTTTAAATTCTCCTTTGAGGTGGTCTACTTGTTTTCTTTTTCTGTCTGATTTAGTTTTGTCTTCAGTTGAAGGTGTTCCTTCAGACGAACTGTCTCCTTTTTCTGTTTCCGGCCCTGAGTTCTTGGAGGCCCTTTTGCTGACTTCTTCCTCATGGTTATCATCCTTTGGGATTTTCTTGGTCACTATACTGCACAACAGGACTTCATTTATCTCTTGTTGTTCCTGCTGTGCTTTCTTAAATTTTTCATTGTCTGCTTTGAAAATCTGTAGTTCAGCAATAAGGTTCCTCATTGTTTCTAAAACTTCCATGGGTGAGCTTCCGTCATTGTTTTGTCTTGGATCTCCAGGGGGTCCTTGCTGCGGATTTTCTCCCATCCCAATTTCTCCATCATCCTGAGCTTCCATAATTAACACAAATCAGAAATGGCTTTCTGTTTGTAACCATAAGATTTTATTAGTCGGAATATATATACTAAGCAACTATTATGGCCCTGTTCAGGTCCAGTGTTGTAACCTTTTTTCTCTGATACCATATGTAATGTACCTCAAAATTTACATAATTTTTTTTTTTTTAATTGGGTACTTTGAGTTGATTTTGTGTCTCAAAACTTTCAGTCATTCATCAACCATAATGTACAATAGTCTTATTGCCTTTTTCTTCTCTATCCTATTTTGACATATAGTCGCCTCTTCCTATTTCGGGATTGTGTTATACATGAACAAAGGTACATAACTAAGGATAACTTGTTCCATTGAAACTTAGTATTATCCACCATTTTCGTTTTCAAAACCCATTTTATGATATGGAGATGTAAGTACTTAGAACCACTATCATATTAGTGCGATGGTTGTAGATATGAGGGTCTTATAACACTCATTCTGATATACTATTATAGGGTCTAAAATAAGAGGTTAACATTATTTAGAAATTCTTTTAACCAGATAATGGTTGGGTATATATCGAACACTAATCTACACAAATGAATTAAAGCGCGTAGAGGCTAAAATTGGAAAGGTTATGGTTACAATCGTGCCATTACATAATTTCCTGACAATTAACGACATTAGGTTTTCCACTTCGGAAGGTTAATGCAGTGGAGGTTAGGTTCACATATAACCAGTATAGCAAGACGAGAAAGTACCCCTGATTAGGCCACCCGGTGTACTTGTCATTAATATTCTCAGCAATCGATAGAGGTCGGAACTATCTTCCCTTAAAGGCCTGTCTGGAAAATTTAAGGTGCCTGAGATGAGTCTATTCGGTTCAGTACTCGGATTGCATGGCCCAATGTAATGTTGACAACTTACCATATATTCACATGGCCTAGGTACGATTACCCCCATCCCCATTACTCCATGCGAAAGGTTATTCCACAGCTTTCACTTTCATTCCAAACTTGGCTTCGTGAAGGAGAATGAAACGTTTCAGACCATTTTCCGTTTGGCTTTAGCATCATGGTCATGAGTTAGTGATTCGACCCTTATTCCAGGTGGTAGGGATATTGGAAGGAACTTCTCGACGGGCAGCTCTATGCGAGGTAAGTCACCTTTGACTATTCTTTTATTTATGTAATCGGATCTTTCTGTCTCATCAATAAGGTCTCTTCATACTCCAGTTCCCTGGTCAGTTCCTCAGTAGTGTTCTTGTTTTTATTTCGAGGTTACTGAAGTAAAAAGGGGTCGGTGGTAACCTAGTAATATTTAGGTTTTTTCACAGTTTACCCCTTCCTTTGTACTAGCCTTCCTTTCAAGGCCGAGCCACTCTCCTCTTGTGGAAGAAATTATCCCAGTGTATGTTATACTTGTGCCTCTAGAGTATTCTATTTTGGATTGGACTTTTGTTATTGGGCCTGGCATCCTCGATGGATTAGTCTCCTAGTTGATAGAGTGTTATGACTGGGTTTTCCTTGCTTGGGTGCGTACAGACCTTTCGGCACAGTGTTGATCTTGAAATCTCTGTGTTTAATTAATAAAATCATCGATGTTATTAGATTTATTAGAGGTGATGCTCTAATGGCCAGAAGTGTTTTAATCATTTTCGTTTATATTTGAAATTTTACATTGGTTTTATATTTACCATTACTTTATGATCATCATACACATATCATTCCCTGCAATGCTTCTTTTGGATTAAATACTGGTATTCATCACTAATGATGGACCCCTTTGATGTGCGAGGGTACCCATCAGGGAGACTCAAACTCCTATTCCCCTTTCATTCTGGGAGACACACGGTCTTGCGCGATGGCGAAGGGTATGAAAGCCTCCATTACAGTTAAGTATTTCATTGGCCCCTTTTCTAATTACGTTCTGTTCCTTAAGTTGATCATATTATTTCTGTCGAATATATTTTAATGTTTCACATTACCTTGTGTAGGGTGCGATCAAGACGAAGCATGGGAACGCCCTTTTCACTCCTTCAAGAGGTATTCGGGTTCCAAATAACGTACCCCTTTGTTTAAGTTATTTCGAGTTTACTAGAACCGATGGTCAAGGCTATGTCCCGTCCTTAATACATTGAATACTTTTCATCCCAATTTCTATATTAGTTGGTCAAGGGTACGCCCTAATTTGTATTAGTATTTTGGTGCTTAGAAAGCATGCCAAGCTTGCGCCTGGTTGGATTTGTGATATCTAGACAGTCATTCCCTTTAAGTAATATGAGCATCATGTATTGATTTTATTTTTTTGTGCATACAAATGAAGTAACGGGTTCTCATATGTCACTTTCTGTGTTTAACATCCTCCTCTATATTTCTGAAAATTGTTTCGTCATTACAGAGTTAAATTCTTTTCCTAAATTATTCTAGTTACTTTCCAGAATTTATTTGATTATTGATTACACAGTCATTCCCAATATGATTCGGCTATGCACGATAGTATACCTAAAACTAGCACAGTGATAAGTGCACCTAAGGGTTTGTTTTCCATCGGAATTGTGTGATTGCAATCATGACTTCTAGGTTTTCATTTATGCTCGTGCACTTATTTCTGCTATAAAATTAGTATTGGTAGGAGTTTTAATCTGAGTCTCAATCCACCCATTCGTAAACTGACTCATGAACCAATTGCATGAAATGTTTTGTGGGAAATCCTATGCATGTGGGATTCCATCCAGATTTGGGGTTTTTAATGTATCGGTTGGAAATAATACAGGAAAATACAATTGTCCGATTGAGATTACAATAGATCAAGACTTCCATAATTCGTATTTGTTTTTTTTTTCATGTGATTACTTTACTCCTTTATACCAGATACCCTTTCTTGCCTTGATTAACATAATACACCATGGTTTCGCTATGCAAATTACTACTTACCCTCTGTTCCTACTACAATTATTAATCAAGCATTTTACCAGTCTAATCACCAGAAATAAATAGCTTTGTTCCTATGACCGAAGTTTGTTGTTATACCGTAGGTGCATCTTTAATCAACAGAGTCATCACTAGTATACTACTAAAACCATATTGATGTACATATACTCCAAATTTTTGTAATGGGGTCTATGGAGTTTGATTAATTATTTTACTACGTATATGTTTATATATATATCTAGTTTTCCAGATTTTGTTGTAGTCAATTCACTCCAGCGTCATTGTACTGCTTATATATAATGCCCATTAAATAATGTATATCCATTCATAATATACATGTACAGGTCTATATGCATATCGAATATAATATTAGTGATATAGAGTGTATTTACTTTGAATTTGAACTTGTATATTCACAAGAGGGGACTCACTGTATACTATAATCATCTACAGGAAATATAATTCGCCAAATATATTGGTATGCTTGGCTTCAATCACATTATGCAAACAATTTAATTTTCTTTTTGCTCAACATAATTAATTAAGAAGATAGATGTAGTCTGTATTCCATACTATTATGAGAGTAGTAACTTCTATAGAAATTGTCTTACTGGTTATTACATTCAATGACCTTAGTAATTACTCAGTATCACGTCTTAATAAAATAAGTCCATTTCTAGCTATCGACTAGGAAGTAAATGATAAATCTTTCCCCACCACAACATTCAACCAGAATCTCATTCATAGAAGTAAATAGATTGCAGTACATGACATTTAACCAGGATAAGGTAGAGTAGCATATCTGAATTCAAATTTGTGGGAAGCCAAAGGGAACATCCAAGTTCCTCCCAACCATAGAATAGGGAAGCCAATCTACTTGTCCGATTCACCCCCTAGCCTGACCATGAATCCATGAGGGCAAACTTGAAATCTCCTCTCCATCAATGTCCTTCAATTCCAGCAGAATCCTCTTGCCTCACACTGACACAGTAGTGCTCATAACAGCAAGAAAAAAAATTCAATAGTATCCTTTCCTAGCATACTTGGCAACATCATGCCTCCTCACATATGCTATTTATCAATTGCCTAGGTCTTTTCCAAATTCGAATTTACTAAAAACAAAATGAATTTTTCAGCAAATTTAAATTTCAATTTTTTTTTTTTTTGGGACGTCACAGGTGACCGTGGTAGAAAATCACCTGCTACAGCTATCCAGGGTGACTGTGGAAAGGCAACCACTATGCCTCAGCAGGTAAATGTTAAATACAGTAACAACTTATGACTACAACAACTAAATTTCTAAAATTTCATTACTTTTTTTCTGATATTACTCCAATATTTCATTTTTTAAATGTTACAAGTGAATTTCATAACTTTTGTTGATTGATTTATTGTGTCAACTTCTGTCTAGGGTGACCATGTCCGAGTTTCACCGGCTACATCTCTCTAGGGTGACCATGGAAAGGCACCCACTGTGCCTCAACGGGTAAATGTTAAATACAGTAATAACGTATGACTACAACAACTAAATTTCTGAAATTTCATCAGTTTTTTTTATATTACTCCAATATTTCATTTTTTAAATGTTACAGGTGAATATCATAACTTTTGTTGATTGATTTATTGTGTCAACTTCTGTCCAGGGTGACTGTGTCCGAGTTTGACCCGCTACATCTCTCTAGGGTGATTGTGGAAAGGCACTCGTTGTGCCTCAACAGGTAAATGTTAAATACGATAACAACTTATGACTACAATAACTAAATTTCTGAAATTTTATTATTTGTTTTCTGATATTACTCCAATATTTCATTTTTTAAATGTTACAGGTGAATTTCATACCTTTTGTTGATTGATTTATTGTTTCAACTTCTATCCAGGGTGACCGTGTCCGAGTTTCACCCGCTACATCTGTCTAGGGTGACCATGGAAAGGCACCCACAATGCCTCACCAGGTAAATGTTAAATACAGTAACAACTTATGACTACACCAACTAAATTTCTCAATTGTTAAAGTTAATCTCATTAATTTTATTCATCAATGTATTGTGGCATGGTCAACATGGGAAGGCTCCCACAGAGGATATTGATGAGGATGAAATATTTTATTCGAAAAATCCAATGACAACTGTAACGAAGGCCTTGAAGAAGGCTAACATAGAATATCTAGGTTTGATTAGCAAAAGACCCCTGACACAGGAGGACAGGGAAAGAATTTTATAGCTACAAACTATAATAATTAATTTTGTGGTAAGTGGCATATTTAAATATTTTTATTATCTATAACAATTTCATATCCATTTTTTAGTTTTATATTTTGTATATGATCTGATAAAGAAAAATTTTCCATTTGTAGGATTTTTTAAACCCCGTGCGTGGGGAACCTGTTGATCCTGCAACTACTATAGGTAGCAGTGATGCTCCAATGCCAAAAAAAGGTCGAAGTAGCAAAGTGCAAGTGAGGCTTTTTGAGCCTCCTGAGGTTTCCCTCAAATCCATTGATGAGTAGAGTGATTTTGACCAGCATGATGAGCCGGAGCCTGGGACTCCACATGATGACTCCAGAGAGGAACATAGTGTAGGTGAACAAGATACTATTCTGCATGGAGAAGAACGAATTAAAAGCACTAGATTACTAGATGTCACCTTTCGGGTGGATGAAGCATGTGGTCCAATAAAGATTCAGAATATTGCAGGTAATTGTCCCATTAATTCATTCATTTTTTTCATGAAATTGAAATGGACATTTGTTGAGATTATTATAAATTAATGGATAACACGTTTCTGCAGGAAATAATGTTTTCTATAGAAACTTACATGACAAAGCATTGGAGTTGTTTGGCCCCACCATTCACACATGGTGCAATGGACAAGATAGAAAAATGAAAGATGATTTAATAGATCACATGGTAAACTTGTTCAGCAACACTTTCAACAAGAAAGTGGTTACAAAGTTAGTCGGTGAGAATTTAAAATACACCAGGGCCCATTATAGGGATAAATTGCAAATAGACCTCAATCACGACCGCCCTCCCATGGTTCCTGAGAAATAGTGGAAGGCACTAATAGAGGATTCAAAGGAGAACTTGTTTAGGAAAAAAGGATGACAACCACAAGATGGTCAAGCAAGGTACAACACATGTCATATTATCAGTGAAAT
>SNQJ01S0033571.1:37880-58512 GCA_010110895.2 Picea sitchensis | reverse complement strand
TTTACAAATCCCTTATTTTTAGGGGCTGCTAGTGGTCAAATCCCTCATTTTCCACTTGTAAAAAGCATCCCTGAGGCAACTCAAATATGTTCCCCACACATGGAGTCATGGTTAGTTGTTTTCAACTTGGATGTTCCATTTGTCTTCCAACATTTAATATATAAAAAAGTTTGTCTTTTACATGTGTCACAATCAAAGAAGTTAGTTTGGAAAATCAAATCTTTTCCTAGCAGTCATAAATAATTAATTACAATAATCATATTCCAAAGTTGGATTTGCAAAAATGGAAAATAATTTCCAAATTTGAAATTTCTATAATTATAAATTTATTCCTAAGTACACTTAGACTTTAATAATTAATTATTTTGGGGGATATTACATCCTCTCCCCCTTAAGTACAACACTGTCCTCAGTGTTCACTCCTCTCTCGGAATAGGTTTGGATACGATTTCTGCAAATATTTCTCCAATTCCCAAGTGGCCTCCTTAGGACTAAAGTACTTCCATTGCACTTTTACCTGGGGGACGACTCTGTTCCACAGTATTGTTTCTTTCCTGTCCAGAATGCGCAGAGATTCTACTTGGAACTCGCTTTCTGGTTCCACCTACACCATGTTGCAATCAATGATGTGAGTAGGATCATGAATATACCTTTTAAATAAAGAAACATGAAACACATTATGAACTTTTAAATTTGAAGGAAGTGCAAGTTGATATGCCACGGGTCCAATCCAAGTTAAGATCTCGAAGGGGCCAAAAAACCTGGGTGCCAACTTTGAACAATTTCCTAGCTTTAGGGAGCTTCTCCTCTTTTTGACTTTTAAGTATACATGGTCCCCAACTTGAAATTCTTGGAGTCTACTTTTTAAATCTGCGTAGCTTTTATGTCCGTCTTGTGCCTCTTTTAAATTCTGTTGTACCGTTGTTACCATTCTCTCCATTTCCTGGAGTATTTCTGGTCTCATGATAAGTCTTTCAACTGGATTATCCCAGCTAATCGGAGTTGTACATTTTCTTCCGTACAATGCTTCGAAGGGACTCATCTTAGCTGACATCTGATAGCCATTATTGTATGAAAAGTCCACTAAGTGTAGGTATTCCTCCCACTTAGGTTGTTTCGTTCTTACGTACATTCGTAACATGTATTCCACAATATGATTTTTTCGTTCAGTTTGCCTATCCATTTTTGGATGGTAGCTTGTGCTGAAATTTAGGTTAGTATCCAACCCTGCAAACAATTCCTTCCAAAACGTTGACGTAAATTTGACATCTCTATACGAAATCACCATTTTAGGAATTCCATGCAATCTAAATATTTCAGTGATATTAATTTATTTATAAGTAGATTTCATAGGTATAAAATGTGCATACTTGTTAAGTTTATCAATCACTACCATAATTGAGTCATTTTTCTTTTGAGTTTTAGGCAAACCTGTGATGAATTCCAACGAGATAATCTGCCACTTCCACTTTGGTATAGGTAGAGGTTGTAGCAGGGCAGTTAGATGATGGTGTTTATCCTTCACCTATTGACAATATAGGCATTTAGATAAGCATTCAACTATTTAACTTTTCATGCTAGGCCAATAAAAGAATTTTCTTAAAGCTTTTACCATTTTTTGGTATCCTGGATGGCCAAAATATGGATTTTTTTGCAATTCAACAAGAATTGTTGACTTTAAATCAATAGAATCAGGTATGTACAACTTGTTTTTGAACCTTAGTAGTCCACTTTTATCCAAACCCAGATCTGTTTTGTCCATTTTTTCTGCATTTCCTTGTAAATATTCTACTGTTTTGATGTATTTTTAATCATTACATCTTGAACATTTTATTCTTTGTTTGATGTCATTTTCTTCTTTTCTAATACATATCTCAAACATTTTGTTAATCGTTCGACTTAGGGCATCTGCAACTTTTTTTTCTTTGTCTTTTATGTGTCTTACTTCGAAGTCAAATTCACTCAAGAAGGCCAACCACCTCTCTTGCCTTGCATTGAGATCTGGTTGACTAAATAAGAATTTCACTCCATTGTTGTCAGCTAGCAGCAGAACTTTCCTCCCCATTAAATAATGTTGCCACATTTTTAGTGCATGAATTACACCTGTTAATTCCAAATCATGTGTGGCGTATTTTCGTTCATGTTCTTTCAGTTTACGTGGTTTGTAACAGATGGTGTGCCCCTCTTGAGTTAGGACACCTCCCAAGCCTTCTTTGCTTGCATCCATGCAAACTGTAAAGTCTTTATTATGGTCTTCTACCCTTAAAATAGGTGTTGTAGTTAACAGTTATTTTAACTTATTAAATATGTCCTGACATTTTTGTGACGAATTAAACCTTATTCCCTTTTTTTGTAGAGTTGTAATTGGATATGCGATCTTCGAGAATCCTTCGATAAATCTATGATAGTAACCGGTAATTCCCATAAATGATCTGATGTCAGCTACAACCTTAGGGATAGTCCATTCCATAATGGCTCTTATCTTCTATGGGTCAGTTGCAATACCTTCTTCGAATATCACATGTCCTAGGTACTGTATTCTTCTTTGGTACAAGTCACATTTGTCAAATTTTGCATACAACTTGTGTTTCCTTAAGGTTTTCAACACTATTTTCATATGTTCTTCATGTTCTTCTTCCATTTTCGAATAAAATAAAATGTCATCGATAAATACCAATATAAATTTATCCAAATATTGACTGAATATACTATTCATCAAACATATAAAGGTTGTTGGTGTGTTAGTAAGACCAAACAGAATTAGGACAAACTCATAGTGTCTGTATCTTGTTTTAAAAGCTGTTTTATTTATATCTTCATCCTTTATTCTGACTTGGTGATAACCAGACCTTAAATCTAACTTAGATAAAATATTTTATCCTCCCACTTGGTCAAAAAGTTCGTTAATTATGGGTAGAGAATACTTATTTTTTATCGTCATCTTGTTTAATTGTCGGTAATAAATACATAATCTTAAAGTTCCATCTTTATTTTTAATGAAAAGGACAGGTGCTCCCCAAGGAGAGACACATGGTATGATATATTCCTTATCCAACAGTTCTTGTAGCTGAATTTTCATCTCTGTTAATTCAGGTAAACTCATCCTATAGGGTATCTTAGATATCGGAACATTTCCAGGCAGTAGATCGATAGAGAAATCTATCTCTCTTCTTTGAGGAGTTCTAGTATTTTGTCCAAAAATACATCTCTAAACCCATGTAGGACTGTAAATTCTTCTAGACTGGGTTTATCTTCCTTTTCTAACAAATTAGTTAGTTGATTAGCACAAATTTGGCAACCCTTATTCATACAGTTCTTAAATTGTGTGGATGAAATATGCCTAACTGAAATTGGTTTTTTGATGCCTTGTATTTTCCTAACTGTGTTGTTTTCATCTCTGTAAGTAAGTGACTTTTCGTAACAATTCAAAATTACTTTATGTTTTTCTAACCAGTACATACCAATGATTATATCGTAAGATCCCAAAGGTAAAACATTAAGATTTAACTTTGTACTTTGGAAGTCTAAATTGAGTTCACATTCAAAAATGAAATCTGTTACTTCTCTCTTAGTCCCTGTTGCTAAATGTACTAACCAGGACTTAGCATGATTTACTTTCTTGATCCTGTTTGAATCAACTAAACCAGGAGTAACATAACTCAGACTATCTCCTGGGTCAATTAAAATAGAAATGCAATTTTCATGAATTTTACCTTCAACCTCCACGATAGTGGATTGATGATCAAGCTGTCTTCCATATACAACTGCATTAATTATGTGCATGCTTCTGCCCATATCTTCTATTGTACAGGTTTATTGCAAGTTATGGACGATAGTCCTTGCTGCAGAAGTTAAACGTGGACAATTCCTCCTCAAGTGAGGTTCTCCACACTCCCAACACTTTAATGGTTCCTTGGGGTTGTCCCCAACTTTCTTGACTACCAGATTAACTGGTCTACCTCCCCCGTCGGCATTCTGGTTGTTGGAATGAAAATATTTCTTTTGGAAAAAAATTTCCATATTCTGGAAAGGGGTTGGTTGCAAGCCTTTCTTCCGATGATTCGTTCTGTCCTGTTTCTTATCCTTCCATGCCTTGATAATTTTAGACCACTGTTTGTACTAATCATAGCACATCCGAGCCCTCCTAAACACTTTTCTTAAAGTTTTAGGATTGTAAAATTCAATTATGTCCTTGTATGACTGTGGAAGATAGCTTAATAATTGTTATCTCTTTTCTTTGTCTTCCTTGATGTATGGCACAAATCTCAATAATTCGAGAAATTTATTTATCATATCGTCCATGGTCATTTGTCCGAGCCTTAGATCATAAAATTCCTTAGTCTTTATTTTGTAATATATTTCTGATGAATATTGTTTCTTGAAGTATTTCTTGAAATCTGAGCATTCCATCCATTTCTATTTTAATCCCTTGTCCAATTTCAGGTCTTTCCACCAGATACTCGCCTTTCCCTTTAGGTTATAAATGGCCATTCAGACTTTCATGTTACTAGAATAATTATAAATATGGAAGTATTTCTGTGTAGCCAATAACCATGCTTCAACCTCTTCACCCATCCTTGATTATCCGTCAAAGGTGAATGGTTTGATTTTCTTAAATTCGCCTTCTAGGTCATCCACCAGTTTTATTTTTCTTTCTGTTGTTGTTTTGTTTCTTGCCACTTGTTTTCCTTCAGAAGAACTATTCACGTTTTTTGTTTCAGGACTATAATTTTTAGAGGCTCTTTTTCTAACTTCTTCATCCTTGTCATTATCTTTTTGGATCTTGTTTTTTACTATGTTGTGCAACAACATTTCATTTATTTCTTGCTGGTCTTACTGTGCATTTTTCATCTTTTCATTATCTTCCTTGAACACTTGCAGTTCGACGATAAGATTCCTCATTGTTTCCAGAACCTAGGTGGATGAACTTCCTTCGATGTTCTATCCAAGTTCTTTAGGATGTCCTTGATCACGATTCTCTTCAAGTCTGATCTTCTCTTCATTCTGTGCTTTCATTGTCACAACAAACCAAAACTTTTCTGTTTGTAATAGTAAACATATTTGTTAGCTTTTTATTTTAACAAAAATAAAATGAAATAAACTAATTTGGTCATTCCGTGAGGTCCATGTGTTGTAAACTTTAGCTATGATACCATATGTAATGTACCCCAAATTTACCAAATAAAAAAAAAATTGTTAGGTTCATTAAAACTCATTGACTCTGCAATAATTGTTCGAGCATAAAATTATTGTCGTCGCTATTAGACTTAAACATGTACCTCTTTGTAATTTATATGACTTTGATCAAGATAGCTATCTTGTCTAAGTCATTCATCCTATCATAGGGTTACAATGTGTAAGTACTATGGTCAATAGACTAGATTAGAGTCTGTTCAATCACGTTTGTTTTATCAAATATAATTTTTGTAATCGCTTATTGTATCTATTTAGAAACTATGGTATCCATATCATAACATGGATAATATATATATATATATATATATATATATATATATATATAATTGGTTTACCAAAAGTAACTATGGTATTTATATCATAACATGGATAATATATATATATATATATATATATATATATATATATATATATATATATATATATATATATATATATACTATATAATTGGTTTACCAAAAAGTCTCAACACATATAGTATACCTACCACCATCAGTTTTGTAACCATTAAGTGAAATATTAACACTTACCTATATATATAATCCCACACATGGAGTTATTATCATATACTTATGAATATATATATATATATATATATATATATATATATATATATATATATATATATATATATATATATATATATATATATATATATATATATATATATATATATAATTGTTTGATTTAGCATACGATATAATCCTTACTCATTATATATATATCATGCCCATATATATATATCGTAGGTTATATGAACTATTACAAATTTTCACTATTCCAAAAATCGTATTGTTGTAACAAGACATTCCACCACATTATAGCTCATATCCTAACACATTAAACTAGTTTTTATGCGCACGTGTTATCATTACAAAGAGACTGTTATAGGGTGGTTATTGCATCATAGACATTGGTGTATCATACACCATAACGCCTCTGGTTATGCAATGGTGCCACGTCTAAACCTATACCTAACAACGTTAACCCTACCCAACTCATGTCTTATCCCAGCATTGAATACGCTTGGAAGATATGTTAATGGCAGGGTCGTATCTGTCTACAATGCATTTACCACTCGCTATTACATTTAGGAGAAACATGTATCATACTGAAATGCTTATGCATCCATGCCCAATGCAGGCTCCCCATATCAAATTCTTCACATGGCTACTGTACTGTGCATTCCCATCACACATTATGCTTCGTTGGTAATGCATTCAAGGTTACTCCATTCATTATTCAAATCATGGAGATTACAATAGCCCTTGCAAGCTCTCTCTCATATCCTTCTCTTTCTTCCTCACCTAAGTACAGGCATGAATTCAAGCATGCTACTTTTGGCTAAAAAGAAATTGATTATTAAATGAACTGCTATCCATATTCTAACTTGGTATATTTAGTTGCAACCATCGCAAAATAATAGGATCTAAATCCATCCTGAGGAATTTGTTGTCACCAATTTCAAAAACTGGACACCACCGTTCAAAGTTTGCAATAAAACAACTACACTTTATCAATGTAAATTTTGAGTTTTAAGAGGAACAATTGAAGCAATTTTTGGCAAGCTAAAATCACCGCAAAGGTATTGAATTTGTATGGTCTAGTAAACAAACTTAACACTTTCACCAAATGTGATAATGAAAATTGATTATAATATTATTTTGGTTTTCTTTAAACAAATATTCAAAAATATATACACTGTAACTCACATTTCCTTCTAGAATGACGGAGACCAGCTCTAAACTTATATCAAATTTAAACCAATAAATAACCCACATAATCTCATATCAAATATATATATATATATATATATATATATATATATATATATATATATATATATATAAATTAAGTATGTGCAAAATGGATCCCTTCCCAAGAAGTTAATGGTGGTGCCTACATGAGAGAAAAAAATTATTTCCCATAAATGTTGTACTATAGGATGACCTTCAATATATACCTAATATGAATGATAATTCAATATGACTTCCTACTTCAAAATAAATAAAACTAAAAATGGCTGACAAGCATCTATGTCAATTTTAAAGGGTTCTTGAAAATAAGCCCCATGTGAAGCACTTTGAATACAATGCCCTTTTAATTTTGTGAAAATTTTATTTGTTTTCCTTGATCCATTTCAAACTGGGTTGGCAAGATGATTGATGGCTTCGTGACAGATACAATGGATATAAAATTTCAGGTCCACAAGGAAACTCTTTAAGGCAAGTACTACAGTACGAAACATACAAGCTCTAGGTAAGTACTATAGTAGGAAAGAGACAAGCTACAAGAGCTTGGAAATTTGTAATATTTACATAGATGACCAACTCATTAGTAAAAAATCCAAAAATTGAATCGAGGTTTTCCCCAAGTAAGATTTATTATGCTTCACTCACATGTTGTGGGTGCCAAGGAATTCTAGCACCAACCACACATGATGGAGGTGCCCATCTTGTGTGTTACTTAAAATAAAAATATCATCGAACTAGATAACAATAAAACAATGTAGCATCCCACTCTTGCGCGCAATGAGGGAACTTATTATTTGAGGGCACTTGCCCGCAAGTGATCTCACTATTATGTTATTAAAACATTTGATTTTAATTATGAGGCTTTTATGGGCTGATGTCATGTTGTTTTGCTTCATTGACATAGATTGGTGTTATTGACTCGCTTTTACCGAGTGCAGGATTGTGACCTTGAGGATGTAGAGCCATCAATGGAACCCTTGGACTTCGGATCGAAGTCGAGTGAACTATTGAGGTTTGATTGTTTTATATGTGATATTTGTGCATCTGACATACTCCACATAGCCATGGATATATTTCCGACATGATTCATTGATGATGCGTGATGACGAGACTTGTCGCACTGCACTCACATGTGTGGAGCAGAGGGGTCACATAGGACTACCCGAGATGTTGAGGAAGAGGTGTGGAGAATAACCCCACAACCTACTAGCACTCTCGGCCGTGGCCTCAAATTATAGGTTAACGACAATTAGTGTGAGAAGACCCATGATGTCGTGAAGGGCCGACCTAAATAGTTTCTCAATGATCATTCTATGGGCATATTGAATATGGCATACCCTATTCTTTAGAGGCCCTTAGTCTCCACAAGATAACGCGTGGCGGAGTATTGACTCTTGGGGTTTTTTTATGTCTACCAAGCCAATCAAGAAGCGAGTGGCACCATTAGAGCACTTGGTGTGTCCCTCATGGGCATGTTTCATAAGAAAAATGGAAAGAGGTGAGGCACTCTTTGAGCACGTGGAAAGGCCCCGAGGGGTAATGTCACAAGAAAAATGGAAAGAGGCATGCAGTCACACCCTCAGCACGGTCTGCCCGTATGTGGAACATCGATGTTAATTAATAAAATGAATAAACCTAGATGGTTTTAGGACAAATAAATTGTTAAGGAATATTTAAAACCTTTCCCCTAATAAAATTTCACCCAACACAAAAATTAAAGTCTAGGTCTAATCTTTGTCGGTGGTAAAATTTTACCTTTATAAAAATAAAAAATAATAAAAATAAACATATATAAAAATAAAAATAAAATAAATAATAAAGATAATATTCATTAACCTTGTGACAAGAAGAGGGTAATCAATTAAAGTGATTTATAAAGATATTTTGGAATAAAAAAAAAAAAGGGGGAAATGATTGTTTTACTTTATTATGTTAATTAAAAATTTGATTCATTAAAAAGGGAAAAGGGTAAGTTTTTGCATATGCCTTTTGGAGTTTAATTAAAAAGGAAAAGGGGAAATTTAAAACAATTAGGAAACTAGGAAAAATCGGAAAGCTTAAAAGAAAGGGGAAACACTAGAAAAAAAAGTCCAACTAGCAGCATTCTATCATTTAAGAACTTTCTAATTTAAACTTAACTAGCAAATTAATAATGGGGAAAGTCATTAAAACCCTGTATGGGAATTTGGGGACACCTAGAGCCATTCTAGAGTTACTCTAGGTGGGTGAGGGTGGCGGGTAACTAATTAATTAAAGAAATTAGTTTTGGGGGAATGAAGGGGATGGGCGACACATGTATGGGGAGGATTTTATGAATTAATTTATTAAACTTCAAAATGGGATTTTAGGAGAGTAAGGGACTTTGAAACTCTATATATAATGGAGGGAGGATAAGGATGATGGATCTATTATGTCATGTGTAACGCTACTGCATAAATATATACTTGACTGATTTAGCTTATGGGGAGTTGGGATACCCAACCTGCTGAGGGAGTGGTAGCTCAACCTTACGAAGAAAGTTGGGAGCTAGATGAATCTCTAGATATTGTGTGTGGCCCCTTTACATATCATGGGTCCTAAGGGGGAAGAAGAGCACCCATAACATTGGATAGGAGGTACCGGTGAAGTCTTGACAGTTGGTGAGAGGGAGTTGCACAGAGTGTGAGAGACATCAACTCAAAGTGGGAGATTGGGCAACTATACTTTTCCTTTATTTCTACGTGGTAGGTTGTTAGTATGATTTATGATTTTAGTTTTGTATGCTTAATCAACAAAAAGATGATAGTCTTATGTTCTAGATGAGACTTAAATTTTCCCCATAGCCTTAGCCTGATGATGATTGATTTTCCAATGGCCTTGATCCTTGCATGTCTTTACTGTCCTAAGGTTTATTGATTACGATGATTGCAATTTCTCTTATTTTTGTCTTCATCCCTAGCTCATTAGTCCTGCGGCTCCAGAAGTTCGTCGGTAGCCTGATTCCACGGTCATCGCCTGCTAATAGACCCATGGATCTCAAGGCCCTGCTTTTCTTCTCGTGCATGACATGAGTGAAGGATGTTCCTACCAATCGTCTACGCTGGCTGTTCTTGTTGACTATGGTCATGGCACTTCTGGTGAACATTTACCTTGTGCCTTGTACATCCTCGTTCCCTGCGATTTACTTCTGCACCTAAATTTATTTAAGAAGGATTTTGTCTCGGGTGATTTCCCTTGTGTTGATGGTCCTTACCCTTGCTTGGGATGTGATTTTTTTCCATGCTTTAATTCATTTGAATGAAAAAAATGAATTATTGATCCCTATCTGCACTATGGTTTGGTATCCCAGGCTAATGAAAATGTTTTTATCACTTCCTGCGTTATGTTTAGTATCCATGTTCCGCTTTAGTATCCTGCTCTTTTTTTTTTTGGGTACCCCAGGCGAAGGAAAACAAATTCTCTATCCCTAGTTGTGATTGTATTGTGCATTGACTGTATAACAATTTGGTCTGTGATTGCATTGTGCATTGACTGTATAACGATTTAGTCTTTGATTGTATTGTGCATTGACTGTATAACAATTTGGTCTGTGATTGCATTGTGCATTGACTGTATAATGATTTGGTCTGCGATTGTATTGTGCATTGATTGTATAATGATTTGGTCTATGATTATATTGTGCATTGATTGTAATAACCATATCCTCTGTGATTGCATTATGTATTGATTGTAATAACCATATCCTCTGCAATTTCATTATGTATTGATTGTAATAACCATATCCCTGTCTGTGATTGTATTGTGTATTGATTGTAATAACCATTTCCTCTGTGATTATTATTGTGTAATGACGGTATAATGATTTTCTCTATGATTTGTAATGTGTAATGATTGTAGTAACCTTTCCCCATGATCTGCAACTGTATGGTCTTTTTTGCTGAATGTTTTGGATAGTGTTTAGTCTTAGGTAGCAAACGGTAGTGGGTCAGTAATTCTGGAACAGTGACTTAGTCACAACGTTGTATTTTGGAGTAATCCTTCAGTTTATAATTAGTCTATTGTGAGTGATTATTGTGGTGGAGTAAGAATAACTTATGGTTGGCCTGGCAGTGAGCCTTATTTTAGGCCACGATTTTTGTTTCTTACCTGACAAAACTTCCCTCTCTAGGAATGTGTTTGCATTTAATTATTTCCCTATGATTTCTGAAGGCGTTTTCATTGCCTAATCTCTTGCTCAACTATTTATGTATTGATGCGTATCCCCAGATATCTTGCTCAACTATTTACTCATTGATGTGTATCCCTTGCAGATTACTGCTCTTCGTTTTAGTTTGAATGCATTTTATTTATTATTCTAATTCATTTATAGTTTAATCATGTATTCCTACGTTGAATGCCTCGCAATTATTATTGCAAAATTTTATCATTTCAGTCATGTATTATGGCCTTGAATGAGTCGAATCTATGTATTCTAAAGGGTTAAGTAGATTGAAATTTTATAACTATTCCTGTGTAAATGCCTTGTTTTTATTATTTCAAATCAATTGTTATTTAAATCATGTATTGTTGAGTTGAATGCACAATATTTATGTATTCCTTAAGGCTATTTATGTTTTATATTTTTTGTGACATCCCAAAGAAACAAAATATTTTTGAAATTTAAATTTGGTCGAAATTTTAAATTTTTTAGTAAATCAATTTGGAAAATTTTGCCATTTATGGCACCTGAATTTTGAATTTGATATTTGTAATTAATTATTATGACTGTTGGAAAGAGATATGATTTAACTCAACTAAATATTTGACTATGAGACTTGTAAAAATAGAATAATTATATTAATTGCGGGATGATAAATGAAATATCCATGTTAAAATCGGGGCTGACTATGACCTCATGAGTGGGGAACATGTTGGAACTACCTCTGGCTGATTATTGCCAAGTGGAGAATTAGAGATTTGGCCATTGGCAGCCCTCAAAATCAAGGATTTAGAAAGTTAAGTGAAAATTCCCAAGGGAGGGTAAAAAGACTCTAGGCAAATGATAAATAGCATGTGAGGGAGGCGTGACGCTGCTAAGTATGTCGGGGAAAACGATTTTGACTTCTCTTACTCGTTATGAACACCACGGATTGAGTGTGAGGCAAGAGGAGCTCCAATCGGAATGGAAATACATTTGCTTAGTAGGAGATTCCAAGTTTCCCTCATGGACTCATGGTCGTGCCAGGGTGAATCAGGAAAGTGTTTTGACTGCCCCGTTCTATGGTTGGGAGGAACATGGTTGTTCCCTTTATCTCCCCAAGCAATATGTTTCAGATATGTTGCTATATTCCCCTTTGTCCTGAATGATTTTATATATGATGCAATGTATTTTTAAAATCTGAACTGAAATTCTTTCCATTTTCTGTTTAAATGCTCATATACATATGATGCAATGTGTTTGTTAAATATGAATTGAAATTATGTTCCATTTCTTTGAATTATTTAGGCACAATTGTAATGCATCTATTTAATTCGTTATGGATATAATAACTGCAGCAATCATTGCTGTTGATAATCAAGTAAATTATATGGTTAAATTCTGGAATAGTCCCTTTTTTAAACTAGGTTATTACCATGGAGGTAGTTGTAGGGTAATTACGAGTATTTCGAAACTCCAGTGTGTATAATTTATCTATTGTAAATGGATTGAACCTGAGAACTTTACATGGGGTATTTATACTTCGGTAAGAAAATCAAGCACCGGGTTACTTATTAGAATGGTTCTTGGCTCTTTAAGTACCTAATAATAATCCAAAACAACAAACCAAATGAATCACAATCAATATTTTCTTTATATATTACATATATATATATATATATATATATATATATATATATATATATATATATGTATATATATATATATATATCCGTGTGTGTGTGTGTGTGCCTAAGATGCGGAAAACCTAAGAGTTGCAGTGGAAATGGACAAAATTAAGAGTATAGAAGTTGTATGTGATTTCCACCAATATGTCTACAAATTTTTCCTTTTAGAGCTTAATCCCAATAGGGTTCACATACAACTGGAAGACAGATAGATGTTCAATCTATATATATATATATCCTGGTAATAAGTAGGAGCTACAGAACTCTAATGCTCCGTAAGCATAAGGGTTTGAAGATGTTTATTCAGGACCTTTACCGATACAATAACTTAGACTTTTGTTTAATTGCATAAACAGTAGAGAACAAAATGGTGTGAGAAAACAGAGGTCAATCGGGTTTTGGCGATTACACACGCTGAACACAAAAGACAAAGACCATGTTGTATGCTGAATCATGAAATGTGAAAAGACTATGGCCCAGTGCTTCAGTGTTTCGGGTTTCGAGATTTCGGTGTTTACGAACACCTGACACGCAAACAAAATGAAATAAGGAATGTTGAATCGCAAAATGTGAAAAGACTCTGGCCTAGTGTTTTCGGGGATTTGGGGTTCAGGATTTTAGAGTTTAATATAGCAAAGGAACTCCGCGTATATGTAACAAGCAAGTCCTGAATGCAGAAATATCAACCTTGCAATTAAAAGCACAATTAAATGTGCATAACTGATTACTTTGACAAACACAGACTCCATTCTTCCTTTTCATTTCTCTGTATAGATTCCCTTAGATGATGATAATGATCTAAGAAATGTCGATGTATAAACAAGAATGACAATGACTAAGTACTCGTATATTTTGGTAATAATCTATGCAAAGCAATAACATCACTAAAGTATTGAAGCATGACTAGGATACGCATTTAATAGGATTATATTCATATTTTTGTATCTTGCTTGATATCTGTACAACAAATTAATATTCTAGAGCCCCTTTTCTTTTGTTGAGATGTGATTCAAAAGATGTGGGCCTTTGGAAATGCATAGATTCCATACAATGCATAAGAACTCAGGCTGTACAGACAACAACTACGGAAAAACAGTAGAGAACAACATTCTAACTAAGCCTTTGTAAATTTTTTGGAATTCATAACGACAAAAGATATGATGGTTGAATTCCTTTTTTGAGGAGTCATTCAATAATAGACCCTTACTCAACAAGAATGACGGTTCAGTTTTTTTGCCACCCAAAAGGATTTTACAAGTCTTAAACTATAACCTTGCCATCTTCTGTCCTGAACCAACACTTACACCTTTTTCCTTTCAAGGTTTCGTGTACTAGATTTTCGCGACTTGCGGAGACAAGGGATATTGCCCTTTGGTTTCCTAGGTGCCGAAATGCCGAAAACCTTTTTCATGCTAAACCGATTCAGGGTTTTGTGTACTGTAATTTCTTGACTTGCAGAGACAGGGGATCTTTCCCTTTGGTTTCCCGGGTGTCGAAACACCGAAATTTGTTTTCATGCTAAACCGATTCGTGGTTTCGTGTACCAGAATTTCACGACTTGTGGAGACAAGAGATCTTACCCTTTGGTTTCCTGGGTTCCGAAACACCGAAAAAAAATTTCACGCTAAACCAATTCGAGGTTTTCATATACCAGGATTTCGCGACTTACGAAAATGAGGGGTCTCGCCCTTTGGTTTCCTAGGTTCCAAAACGCTAACTAGAAGACACGTGTCCCTCCGATGGATGGTTGTGATCTTTTAGCCACGATCAATAGTTGTGATCTTTTCGGGATGATCAATGGTCGCAATCAATCCTGGCTTTCTCCTTTTGAGAATTTGGGAGAGTCTTTACTCTCATTTCCCCGGTGTCCAAATCCTCGATGGGCTTGGATCTTTGACACATGTCCTCCAAATTGGATGGTCCAATGCTTTCGGGACTTGACAAGTCGTCTTCCTTTTGTTGTTACGAGGTTTGAACCTCGCACACCTTTTCTAGATTCGGTGACTCTCGAAAATTTTGGCACTTCTCCCCGAAGTGTCTCCACCGTTCATTCAGCTGCTCTCCTGCGCGACCTCTCAGAGGTTAAAATCTATGCGTCTAGATCCTTTTGATATAACGACAGTCGTGCTTCCCCCTGAGCTTTATTTCTCTGAACCTCAAAGGTTCCTTCGACCTAAGTTTAGATGTTGCCTATATACATATGAGTATGTTGGAGTAGTTTGAGAGTTAAGGTAAGTGATAGAATTATGGATAGAATTTATCCACATAAGATTTTCGGTTCGAAGTAAAACTAGACTGGTGTAATAATGTCATTATGGACAGAAATGAGTCTTACCTTCACTTAAATTCTAAGCTTAAACGAAATAGAATTATGTCATAGATTTTTTGTTTATGGTGAATTTGAGGTTCATTACATATGATATCAGAGAAAAAGCTACAACACTGGGCCTGAACAGGGCCACATTAATTGCTTAGTATATATTCTAATTTATGAAAAAAAATAATAATAAATCTTGTTGTTACAAATATAAAGCCTTTCTATTTTGTGTTGATTATGGTAGCTCAAGAAGGTGCAGAAATCAGAATGGAAGGAAATCCGCAGCAAGGACCTCTAGGAGATCTAAGACAGAATAGTGATGGAAGCTCACCCACGAAGGTGTTGGAAACAATGAGGAATCTTATTGTTGAACTACAGGTTTTCAAGGCCGACAATGAAAAATTGAAGAAAGCACAGCAGGAACAACAAGAGATAAATGAAGTTCTGTTGTGTAGTATAGTAACCAATAAAATCCCAAAAGATGATAACCATGATGAAGAAATCAGTAAAAGGGCCTCCAAGAATTCTGGACTAGAAACATAAAAAAGAGACAGTTCGTCTGAAGGAACACCTTCAGTTGAGGACAAAACTATACCATACATAAAAAGAAAACAAGTAGACCACCTTTAAGGAGAATTTAAAAATATTAAACTAGCTACCTTTGATGGAGAATCTAGGATAGGAGAAGAAGCTGAGAAATGGTTGTTGGACATCAAAAAATACTTCCAGATCTACAACTATTCCAGCAACATGAAGGTCAGAATGGCCATCTACAATCTGAAGGGGAAGGCCAACATTTGGTGGCAGGACTTGAAATTGGCCAAGGGCCTAAATGAAAAAAAGTTGGAATGGTCTGAATTTAAGAAGTATTTTAAGAAACAATACCTTTTTTAAATCTATTATGAAAGGAAGACGAAAGAATTTTATGAGTTACGACTCGGACAGATGATGATGGAAGACCTTATAAATAAATTTCTAGAACTACTAAGGTTCGTACCATACATCCGGGAGGATAAGGTAAAATCCAGTGATTCTTAAGATGTTTACCACAGGTCTATTGGGAAAGAATTAAGTTTGACAACCCCAAATCCTTGAGTGAGGTATTCAAGAAAGCACGAATGTGTTATGACCATTATAAATAGTAGGTAGAGTTTCCCAAGACCTGGAAGGATAAGAAGCAAGATCGAATGAACCAGCAGAAGAAGGGATACCAACCAACTCCTTATCAGAATGCAGCAAAAAGTTTCCCAAGGAATGATTTTCACTCCAATCATCTGAATACGCAAGGTAGCAGTAAACCTGGGAATGAAAAAGTTTGGGGACAACTCCTGCGAGCCATTAAAGTGTTGGGAGTGTAGAGAGCCTCATATAAGGAGGAATTGTTCATGTTTAATTGCAACAAACAGAACTGTTGTTCACAATTTACAGGAAGCCTCAACAGTGGGAGACGTGGGAAGAAGTCTGCATCGGATAAATGCAGCCATAGATGGTCGAAAAGCTAACCACCAGTCCTCGGTGGTAGAAATCGAAGGTAAAATCAATGACACTCGAATTTCTATTTTAATTGACCCTGGAGCTATGTTAATTTATATTACTCTTGATGTAGTAGAGTCGAATAAACATAAGAAATTGAAGCACTAAAAATCATGGCTTGTACAACTAGAAACATGCACCAAAAGGAAAGTAGTTGACTTTATTTCAGACCCTATCTCAAAAGAACCCTACCAAATGAGTCTACCAGAACTAACAGAATTAAAAATACAATTACAAGAATTGTTGGAAAAAGAGTACATCAGACCGAGTGTCTCTCCATGGGGATCACCAGTCCTCTTTGTGAAAAAGAAAGATGGTACTCTAATACTATGTATTGATTATAGACAACTGAACAAAATGACTATTAATAACAAATACCCTTTACCAAGGATAAATGATCTGTTCGATCAAGTGGGTGGGGCCAAGATCTTTTCAAAGTTGGATTTATGATTCGGTTATCATCAAATTAGGATAAAAGATGAGGACATAAACAAAACAGATTTTCGGACAAGATATGGACACTACGAATTCGTAGTCATACCTTTTGGACTCACTAACGCGCCAACCACCTTTATGTGTGTGATGAACAGTATTTTCATTCAATACTTAGACAAGTTCGTGGTAGTATTTATCGACGATATTCTGGTCTATCAAAAAACGAAGGAAGAACATGATGAACACTTAAGGATAGTGTTGAAAACATTGAGAAAAACCAAATTGTATGCCAAATTTGACAAGTGTGACTTTTATCAAAAAGAAATACAATATCTAGGACATGTAATTTCAACAGAAGGCATTGTCATAGACCTAAAGAAGACAAAAGCCATTATGGAATGGCCAGTACCTAAGGATGTAGCAGATATTCGGTCATTCATGGGAATCACCGAATATTACCTTAGGTTTATAGAAGGATTTTCCAAGATATCCTACCCTATCACATCATTAGAAAAGAAAGGGACCAAGTTTAACTGGTCGCAAAAGTGTCAAGATAGTTTTAACAAGCTGAAAGAATTATTGACATCAACGCCCATTTTGAATGTAGCAGACCTAGATAAAGACTTCACAGTATGTGTTGATACAAGTAAAGGGGGACTAGGTGGTGTCCTAACTCAAGAAGGACATGTTATTTGTTATGAGTCTCAGAAATTAAAGGAACATGAGTGAAATTATGTCACTCACGACTTAGAATTGGCAGTGGTAATACATGCATTAAAAATGTGGCGACACTACATAATGGGAAGGAAATTCCTAAATTTGACGGATAATAGCGGTGTGAAATATATTTTTAGTCAACCAGACCTCAATGCACGACAAGCCAGATGGTTAGCCTTCTTGAGCGAATTCGACTTCAAAGTCAGACATATCAAGGGCAAATAAAATAAAGTAGCAAACGCTTTAAGTAGAAGATTCCATGGATTATTTGAGGTAAATATCAGTAGGGCGGAAAGTGATGTGGAGCAAAAGGTAAGGACGACCGGTATTAGCGACGAAAATTACACTAAGATGATGGCAGAATTACAAAACAGTACCACAGACTTAGATAAACTAGATCTAAGTGTCGATAAGAAGGGATTATTATGATTTAAAAACAGACTTTACATACCAAATTCAATAGAGTTAAAATTAACAGTTTTGGACGAAGTGCATAAGAAACCATATTTTGGTCATTCCGGTTACCAAAAAACGATAACAACACTTAGAAAATTGTTTTACTGGCCTAATATGAAAGGCGAAAAAACAAAATACTTGGCTAGGTGCCAGGATTGTCAGCAGGTTAAGGCCAAACACCAGCATCTAGACGGCCTATTACAACCATTATCAGTACCAGAATGGAAATGGGAGACCATATCACTGGACTTTATAATAGATTTTCCTAAAACTCAGAAACATAATGATTCTATCATGGTTGTAATCGATAAACTCAGTAAGTATGTACACTTTATTCCTATAAGTCTACTTTTAAAGATATAAACATTGTTGAAATATTCATGAAAGAAATTTTTAGACTGCATGGTATTCCTAAAATGGTGATTTCAGATAGAGACGTAAAATTCCCATCCTCTTTTTGGAAGGAATTGTTTGTAGGGATAAATACTAATTTGAATTTTAGTACGAGTTATCATCCACAAATGGATGGATAGACCGAAAGGACAAATCAAATCATAGAGGATATGCTATGCATGTATGTAAAAACAAACCCGAACAAGTGGGAAGACTACCTACACTTGGTAGAATTTGCATATAACAATGGGTACCAAACTTCGGCTAAGTTGAGCCCTTTCGAAATATTGTATGTCATAAAGTGTACAACTCCAATTAGCTGGGATAACTTGACTGACAGACTCATGGTTGGACTAGAGATGCTCCAATAAATGGAGAACATGGTAAGAAAGGTACAACAAAACTTGAACGAAGCACAGGACAAACATAAGAGCTATGTAGATCAGAAAAGAAGACACTTGGAATTTCAAGTGGGAGACCATGTTTACCTGAAGGTCAAAGCCCGAAAAAGCTCGTTGAAGTTAGGTAACTGTTCCAAGATGGCACTTAGGTTTTGTGGTCCCTTCGAGATACTAGCTTGAATTGGACCTGTAGCATATCAACTTGCACTTCTAGCTAATCTAAGAATTCATAATGTATTTCATGTTTCGTTCCTGAAAAAGCATATTCATGACCCTACTCATAAGATTGATTGAAACTTGGTTCAAGTGGAACCTGAAGGAGAGTTCTAGGTGGAACCCCTGTGCATTCTAGACCAGAGAGAAATATCACTTTGGAACAGAGTCGTTGCTCAGGTAAAGGTGCAATGGAAGCACTTTAGTCCTAAGGAGGCTACTTGGGAGTTGGAGGGAGATTTGCGGAAATCTCATCCAATCTTGTTCTGGGAAAGGAACGAACACTGAGGATAGTGTTTTACTGAAGGGGGAAACAATGTGACATCCCAAAAAATAAAATATTTTTTGAAATTTAAATTTGTTGGAAATTTATTTCGTTTTTAGTAAATTCGAATTTGGAAAATTTTTGCCATTTATGGCAATTCTGAATTTCGAATTTGATATTTGTAATTAATTATTATGACTGTTGGGTAGAGATGTGATTTAACTGAACTAACTATTTGACTACGACACTTGTATAAAAACATAACAATTATATTAATTGCAGGAGGACAAATGGAACAACCATGTTAAAATCAGCCGACCATGACTCCATGAGTGGGCAACATGTTGGAACTACCTCTGGGTTGATTATTACAAGTGGAAAATCAGATATTTGTCCATTGGCAACCCCTGAAAATAAGGAATTTAGAAAGTTGCAAAAATTCCCAAGGGAGGGAAAAAGACGTGGGCAAAATGGATAAATAGCATATGTGAGGAGGCAGGACGCTGCCAAGTATGCTGGGAAAAAAGATTGAGTTCTCTTGATGTTATGAACACTACGGATTGAGTGTGAGGCAAGAGGAGTCTACTAGAATGAAAAGACATTTGTTGAGGAGGAGATTCCAAGTTTTCCCTCATGGATTCATGGTTAGGCTAGGGGGTGAATTGGGCAAGTGTTTTGACTACCCCGTTCTACGGTTGGGAGGAACGTGGTTGTTCCCTTTGTCTTCCCACAAGTTGTTTTAGATATGTTGCTATATTCTCCTTTGTCTAAATGATTTTATATATGATGAAACGTATTTGTTAAATCTGAACTGAAATGCTTTCCATTTTTTGTTTAAATGATCATATATCTGATGCAGTGTATTCATTAAATCTGAATTGAAATTATGTTCCATCTCTTTGAATTATTTAGGCACAGTTGTAATGCATCTATTTAATTCGGTATGGGTACAATAACCTGGGTGAAATCTGTTCAAGGATAATCAAAAGTAAATTATATGGTTAAATTCTGGAATAGTCCCTTTATAAACTAGGTTATTACCATGGAGGTAGTTGTAGGGTAATTACCAGTATTTTGAAACTCCAGTGTACAGAATTTATCTATTGTA
>SNQJ01S0033570.1:102491-114020 GCA_010110895.2 Picea sitchensis | reverse complement strand
GGGGTTATGAGTTACATGTGACTGCGCTCACAGAATTCGCGAGATCGCGAATTCCGATTTCCCGATTTCCGAAAGGGGAATCACCAAAGGAGTGTACTGTGGGTAGTGGACTCCCGAGGGAGTTGAAGAGAGTTGACTCTTCGGGCCCGTGAGAAACAGAAGGTCCTGGTGGAGCAGCTGGCTCGGTGAGGGGCGAGTTGCGTAACTGATCACATGAGGGACTTAATGTATCCCCCATCAATGACACAAAATATGTAATAGATTTGAAGTAGGTAATAGTATAAAGTGATTTAGAACTGACTTAGGGAAGGCTGACACGATAAGATTTTGAGGATTACAGATGGATGACTCGATAGAAGGCGTGTTCAAGTTGAACTTCTCTTGAACATATGACCGACACGACAATTGTCTTGGCAGCATTGATTCAAGGACTACCCAACATAAAGACTTGTGGGTGGTCGAACAAGAGACAAATTGATTTCCCAACCTAGATACAATGATGAAGAGGGGTTTCATGTTCAAGAGAGACTTACTTCCTCTAACATAGATACATATATGCATTTATTTTCCAATTTTTCCCCACCATTTCTACCGAGTACCTATTTATTTTTACGCAAGATTGAGGAGGATAACATCTACTTGTAGTGTAAGTTCATCCTTCAGATGAGCCTCTCAGAGTATTTTTAACGAACCCTAAGAGGGAGTGGTTTGGTCCCATATGGGTATTTCGATACTTGTTTTACAAGTCCAAAGAAAGAAAACTCAGGGGTTTTTCATGTTTAGAGAGTCTGAAAAACACTTAAAGAAAACTCCAAAATGTCCTTTTTCATAGATTAGCTCGATGAAACCGAAAAAGAGATAATATATCTCTCGCCAGACGTGATTTCTAATAAACTTTAACGAGCATGAAAGACAACAAGATTGCTTCACAAGATTTTCATGTTTAGAGAGTCCGAAAAGAGTTTAAAGGGACTAGGGGGTTCTTTTTTCATATAACATTTACGAGTCTGAAAAAGTGATAAAATTTTACTCAGTTACATTCCCATTTATTTATGAGAACAACATGGGAGATAACACCACATAATTGACCTGTGGCGTAGGCGATGTCGTCTGCATATAAGAACCGTTTAGGGAGGTCATTGAGTTCGTAATCACATCACGACCAATGAATGAAAGTTGATCAATAGTCACAATTCTTCCATCGTGGTGGAAATATATCACACGAAAAAGAGTGGAAACAATATCTTTCATGGCATAAACATAATATCTCCCAAGGAGTAATACAAAATCCAAGGGATTGTGGACTACCATGATGCCAATAACGACAGTTTTCCCTCCCAAAGTTATGGGAAAATGAGGAAGGACTCCTAAAGGGTGACTAGTTATTTTTTTAAAAGCTAACAAATTCTGCGTAACTGGTGTAAGATGAGGACAACCCATAGCTTGCCCAACAATGGAGGAAAAAATACTAACAGATGCACCTTCGTCTATCAACATCTGAGGAACATCCCGATCACAAACTTGTACTGTAATATTGAAAGGAATGTGAGAGGGAAGACGAGGTCCAGTTAGTGCACCCCAATCAAAAAGGATGGCCTCATAACTTGGAGGGGGTTCCATGGGAGAAGGAGGAATGCCCCCTAGCACGGTAGATTATGTATCAAAGAGAAAAATGTGGGTAGTATCGGGGTTAGTCTCTAGAGGGAGAGTAGGATCGACTGATGACAAGATCAAATCGACTACTTGAGTTGCATGATCCAAGGGGATAATGGGGATGAAGGATGGAAACAAATCGATCGATTGGGTTTCGCACCCTAATGGGAGAGTGGTACTGACTGAGGATGGGATCAGATCGACCACTTTTTCAACTGGTTCAACTAAGGATGTGGCCAGATTGACTACCTTATCAACTAGACCGACCAATGAAGGGACCAGATTAATGATGCCATCAATGACAGGTGGGTTGAGAGTAAGGCGATGGTAAGCAGCCGAAAGTTGAGGCTAGGAAGCAATCATGTCTTCCAGTAATTTCAAGGATTCATTCATATGAGGGAAAAGGTGAGTTTGATGACTCCCTCAGCATAACATACATGTGAACTTGTCTTTACTTTTCTTCTTCCCAACGGTATCTTGACTAGTTGATGGGAGGTCATCAACATGTGGTTCATAGGTTGATGACATGGGTTGGTGAGGGCATGTAGACCATTCTTATATAACCTTGGATAGACTAGGGAAATCCTTAAGAATATGGCTACCCTTACAAATCCTGCAAGGGTACCTGGACTTATAGGTCATTTGGGGGATCTTGGAATCATCAACACTCCCAACATGATTATCGATAACTCACGGTTTTCCAACATGTCAACAGATTTCATGGTTGGAGGTTTGGACCATTGTTTATTTTTATTCTTCTTAGTATCCATTGTGTGACTAGCTTCAGAGCTTTCACTAGGCGAAGAAGATGAAACGAAAGAAAACCTCGCAAGTGAAGAAGGAGAAGAAGATCTTACTGGTGAAGAAGGAGAAGGATCAACATGAGGTTGATGCTCTTGGGGGGAAGTTATTACAACCAAAGCACCAGCTGCATTTGGGATTACCTAAGTGGAAATAAACCATACCAATAATCCAATTATGAAACCTGGAAGGCTCAAAGTAGCGATGTAAGGAGGACCACTGTTTCCACAAGAAGGAAAAATAAAAGGTTCCCCTAGAGCAATGATTTTTTCAATGGTCATTTCAAGAACTGGCGCCATTAAAAATGGATCCAAACTTCTAGGGAAAATAAACAACACATGACAAAAATCTAGGAAGCAACCAAACAAACAAAACCTTCTCACAATGAACACACTAGTTGGTGATGAAATCCAACGTCGCGAGAAAGCTGTAAGAAGGGGTTGAGATAGAGTGGGTCGAAAAGTTACGTTGACAACTTTCTTAATGGACTTACCTCCTAGTGTAAGATGCCACACATAATCATGGGTATACCCTCCAAGGATCCCGAGTGAGTTTGGCCATCGTCAACTCTAGGTACTGTGAAGACTTGCCCCTCCACAGTCACCTTGTGTAAAGACCCTAAAGAGATAGGCTACTAAGGTTACCAATTATGAAAATGATTCCTGGGGAAGCAGTCGACAGTCCAACATATGTGCAAGGGCAAAGTATCTAATCCCAAAATCTCCTCGATAAGGTCCACACAGGATTTTCTTCTCAAGTGACCCCCAATAATACACACATTCACTACACTATGAGCAACAAAGAAGGGTGAGTAACTCTGTTGGCCTTAATGAGACCTCTTTATTGACCCTTGTGTTATAAGGGCTTCCCGGGACAAAATGTAATAAGTGGATTTACCACTCGCTAGCACAAGATTCTATGTTTGTTTACATCTTTGGAAAGTTATCTTTCACACCTATTCAAAATCCCTACACCCTAAGCTAATGTAGGTTTGCTACTAGAAAATATAAAAATGTCTAATCAATTTTTATAAGAACTTTATTTTAAGGTTGTTGTTTACTCAAGAGGAAAATGGCATGACTAAATGATGCTTTCCCCGACTTTGAAAAATGTAAAGAAATGAGCATGCAAATATTTTACTTCGATGAAAGTTATATTACAAGAAGGAGAAAACATTTATCATTCCCATATGCACAATGTCCCAAAATTATATTAAACTCATCAATATCAAGGTCTTGAAGAAATGAGCCAAAGAGACTGTACACCAAAAATGCCAAAAACCATGAAATTTCTCTACTTCAAATGCAAAGATGCCCCCAATCTAATGAAAAAAAAGAAATTAAAATTTTTTGTTTCAAATATAACTAAAAGTAATATCAAATCTCTTTGAAAAAAAAGCAACCCAAATCAATTTTCTTTTAACATGAACTATTCAATAAAAGAAAAAGAAGTTCCACTAAATAATTATAAAGAAAAACATAAAGACACCCAAAGGAAGAGATATATCGCCAGTTGATCACAGGGTGACCAAAATAATGTGTAACAATGGTATTCAGGATCCTGCTCATGTTGATGTCTAGTCACCCCTTAAGAAACATTGTCTTCCATGTTCACATTATTATTTGGGCCATCCCCACCATGGTTCATATGCATATGGAGAAGTGCAATCTTGTGTTTTCTAGCATTCAATCTCTCCAGGGTATCTCTCATCTCAATCCATATCTTGCGCATTGTCTCCTGAGTCTCTTGTAGATGGTGTTGAAGGGTGAACTGTGTGTTTTCTATTGAGATCTTCAACTCCTTTTCTATACCTTCTAAAATTTATGGCTCACTATCATCACCTGATTGTCTCATGTGCCTCCCCATATAGATACTGATGCAAGAACATCACTGTCACTCATGAGGAACAAGACCTATCAGGGTTTGGGAATCTGTATGGGAGCTCAACGCTGGAAGTTACAACAGATTATTTGAAGCCACCTTAACTCAACACTGGAATTAATTTTGGAGGCACGATTGAAACCAGGCTGGAAAAATCTGTAGGCACGCTCGGACGATTACGAGCAAAGTGGGAGATTCTACTATGGCTCTAGAATGCGGCTAGTCCAGATAGTCGTTAGGTTAAGTTGTAGAGTAGACAAGTAGCTAGGGGGGAAACCCTAAGAACCCTCAGTGATAAATAGAGGTTTTGTACACTCGAATGAGGGTAATTAGTTAGTTGCTAGTTGGTTAGTGGTTGGTTGGTAGTCAGCGACAGGATAGATGTTAGCTGCAAGTTAGGAGGAGATTTTTGAGTTTTTTTTCAGTTTTTCATTTTCATTTACAGTTGTAACCATTTTCACTTATGAATAGAACAAAGGAAATTTGATCCAATGCATAGTGTGAACATTGCTTGCAATTCTCTGTTCTTGCATTTTCATGAATGAACAAATGAATTTTGTTATGAATTAATGGGGTTGTGAATGTTAGGATAAGTTTCAATTATTTCTCTTCTGTTGAAGTAGTGCAAGGTGTGCACATAGAATGCAAGGAGTGCATTGACAAAATCTGTTTCAGTTCCAAAGCTCAAAAGAGATAACATGAAACTTTCCCTTTGCAAGGAGTGCAAAGAGGCTGGTGCAAGGAGTGCACAATCATCTGCAAGAATCCAAAGCCTTGCGTAAGATCTGGTGTAAGGAGTGCACAGATATGAGATTCAACTAAGTGTCGAATAGACTTTGCAAGAAGTCAAAGAACCCAAAAAGGAGAACGCTAGGAGGGCGAGAGTAATTTATCCTCAAGAAATCCTGAGGATCTGTGTTATTGAAATTCCTGGAACGCAAGGAGCGCACAGGAAATTGAAGTCTTCACATGACCAGGATAAAGAGGAATAACACTTTCCATAAGTGTTAAAGAGATCCAAGAATCGTACTTGCTGAAGGAGAAAAGGTTCGAAACCTTTGAACACCCAGAATATCTTCTAACTCTGAAGATAGCGTAAGTGCAAGGGGGAAAAGATCTCAGTCATTTGATCTGAACGCTAGAGAATCGGAACCGTCCATCAGGAGGGATGTGTGTCTAACAATCAATGTTTTGTTGACTTGCATTATGGAGAAGTCAAAGGGCGGAACGCTAAGAAGTCACAAAGCCTGAATCCGCGACTTGATCTGAGTCGTTGGATCCAAGAGAGATCTGGACCATTGATTGTCCACCGTGAAATATTGGTATTTCGAGGATTGGAGGATCGGTGGTGATAAGTATTTTGAATTCGCGAAGCACAAAGTCCCAAAATCATCATGACCATCAAATCTGAGGAGAGATTTTGACCGTTGACCCAGGGTCATCACAATTTTGGCTCTCGGGAGAATGAAGGCAAGGAAACTTTGAAGTCGCGAAACACGAAACATCGATTTGATTACAGCCGTCAATCAAGGGAAGATCTGGACTGTAGATATAAGGTAATTGCGATTTTGGCTATCGGGTGAACAGAGGTAGCAACACTCCTAGGGTTGCAAAACATGAAATCGCGACACGCCTTTCACTTGAGCATGTGGTCACCGCCAATGGTCACAAGAGAGAATGGGCTTAGCAGAGAGGAGCTATCTCCCGTTTGGTGTTGAGGTTCAAACAAAGCTCAGGAGAGAAGTTGTGGGTCTCAAACGACCTGCGTATTTGGGGAAAGGACGTGTGTAAGTGGGTTTGGGGTCTAGCAGAGGCCCAGAGATTTAATCAGACTAAGTTTCTTGATTGATCCTAGACCGAGAGGTCACGAAGCCCTTATCAGAGAAGGGGAGTCTGCATTAAGTGGTATTAGAGAAAGTTTTTGTCTGCAGACCACAGACAGAAGAAAGAAGGTAAAAGGATATAGTTTGATACCATCAAGTCGTATCAGAGCCCAAGTTTTTCTTGCAGAAAACAAGCAAAATAAAGGAGAAAAATAACTCGAAGTTTTACTCTGTGTGTGACAAAAAGCCAACACAATGCCACCAAGGAGACAAGAGGAACCACCTTTGGCCAATTGAGCTATAGAAAAGGAGATGCAAGAACTTCGTGCAAGATTAGAGGCGATGGAGGCAGCGCAGAGATGAGTACCTGATGTTGGAGACGTCGATGATGCTAAGATCAAAGAAGCAGTGGGAAAGAATGTCATCGGAGAAGCTGCAGGAGAGGATGTTGTCGAAGAACATTTACTAAGAGTAGTTTCCATATTGGGAGGTAGAGCCAAGATGGAGGTCCCAATGTATGAAGGAAATTTAGATGTCGAAGAGCTATTGGATTGGATAAGATCCATGGACAAGTATTTCAACTACGAGGATGTCGATGAAGAAAGGAGGGTGATACATGTTGTCACCAAACTAAAGGGACATGCAACACTGTGGTGGAATGAACTGCAGGTTGAAAGGAGAAGTAAAGGCAAGCAAAAGATAAAGAGTTGGGAAAGAATGGTAGCCAAGTTGAAGGTTAAGTTCATTCCCAAGGATTATTAGATCAATCTTTTCAAAAAGATGCAGAACCTGAGACAGAAGGGGATGACAGTTAAGGAGTACACAAAGGAGTTCTATAGACTGAACATAAGAACTGGACAAAGGGAGAGAGATGAAGAAAAGGTTTCCAGATATATAAATGGCCTGAGATATGAAATCCAGGATGAACTTAGCATGATGTCAGTAAGGACAGTGGATAATGCTTATCAGTTTGGGCTGAAGGGAGAGGAGAAGTTGGCTAGAAAGCAAAGCCAACGAGGAAGGGGAAAAGGCCCCGTCCCAAAAAAAATCAAGGGAGTTACCCATGACAGAGCACATAAGTCTAAGGATGAGACTGAGAAACCACAAAGTCACTCGAAAAGAGGAGGAAGTTCCCAAGAGAGACAAGGTGGTGGAAGAAATTCTTCCAGTGGAAGAGAAAGAAGAGGAGGAGGAGATGTAAGATGTAATGCCTGTGGAAAGACATGACACATGTCTTGGGAATGTCCTGAGAAAAATAAATAAGGAGAAGGTGAAGTTCACATTTCAGAAGCACGGAGAAGAGATGTTGAAGCAGAAGGAGCAGAGGATGGAAGATCCCTGATGTTGATGAAATTTATCTTAAAACTAGAGGCAAAAATTGAAAATCCGGTGCAGAGGAATAGTCTCTTGAGAACATCTTGCAAGACTAAATACAAACTATGCGAGGTGATAATTGACAGTGGGAGCACTGACAACTTAGTATCCACAGATATGGTGGAGAAATTGGAGCTGGAGACAACTACACATCCGAAGCCATACAAAGCCTCATGGTTGTAGAAAGGACACAAGGTAATGGTTACTAAACAATGCTTGGTTGAATTTAAGATAGGAGGATATAGAGATGAAATTATATGTGATGTAATTCCCATGGATGTATGCCATATTTTTTTGGGAATACCATGGCAGTTTGATAGGAATGTCATTCATGATGGGAGGAAAATTACATACACATTGGAGAAGAATGGTAGAACACACATGTTGTTGCCAATAGAGGAGAAGAAAGTGAAAGAGGAAGACAACACAAGCATACTTCTCATGAGTGGGAAGGAAATCCTGAAGGAAGTCAAGGAAGAACAGGAGATGCAGCTTGTTGTGGTGAGGAAACCCATAGTTATCCTTACAAGTACTTCGATGGAGGATTTTCCTGAAGAAGTTGAGGAATTGATGGATAATTTTGCTGACATAGTGGTGGATGAGTTGCCTAACTCATTGTCACCCATTAGAAGTATCAGTCACCATATTGACTTGATACCAGGAGAAAGTCTGCCAAACAAAGAAACATATATATTGACACCTCGAGAGAATGAGGAAGTGAAGAACCAAGTCCATGAATTGTTAGACAAGGGTTTGGTCAGAGAGAGCTTGAGTCCATGTGCAGTACCAAATGTATTGAGTCCAAAGAAGGATGGAGGATGGAGAATGTGTACAGACTCAAGATCCATTACAAGATCACCATCAGGTATAGATTTCCTTTGCCAAGAATGGATGATTTAATTGACTATTTAAGTGGAGCAAGTTTCTTTTCAAAAATATATTTGAAAAGTGGATATCACTACATCAGGATGAGAAAAGTCGATGAGTGGAAGACAACCTTTAAGACAAATTAAGGTTTGTATGAGTGGCTTTTTATGTCAATTGGCTTAACGAATGCCCCAGGTACTTTATGAGGCTGATGAATGAAATACTGAAAGATTTCATTGGAAAATTTGTGGTTGTATATCTAGATGATATACTAATCTTTAGTAGGACTAAAGAAGAGCATTTGAGGCACCTGACATTAGTGATGAGGAGGATACAACAGGAGAAGATGTTGCTAAATCTGAAGAAGTCCTATTTTCTGAAGACAGAACTCATATATTTGGGTTTTGTGATCTCTTCAAATGAACTGAAGATGGATCTAGAGAAGGTGAAAGCAATCAAAGAATGGTTGTCACCAAGGAGTATGTTTGAGGTGAGAAGCTTCCATGGATAAGTGAGTTTCTATAGGAAGTTCATCAGAGACTTCAGTGGAATTTGTGTGCCAATGATGGATATTGTGAAGAAGAAGAACAACTATTTTAAATGGACAGAGGAGGCCGACAAGAGCCTCAATATATTGAAGGATAAAATAACAGAACGACCAATTCTAGTCTTTCCAAATTTTGAAAACACATTTCAAGTGATATGTGATGCAAGTGGAGTTGCAATAGGAGCAGTCTTGAGTTAGGACAATAGAAGTGTTACATATTTCAGTGAGAAGTTGAATGAAACCAAGAGAAAATAATCCACATATGACAAGGCGTTTTATGCCATAATTCAAGCCTTGAATAAGTGGAGGCATTATCTTGTCCCACATGAATTTTTCTTCTATAGCGATAACAAGGCTTTACAATTCATAACCAAACAAAAAAAATTGAATCAAAGGCATGCAAAATGGGTTGAGTTTATGCAGAATTTTACTTTTGTCATAAAACATATTGTTGGGAATTATAACAAGGCTTTTGATGCATTAAGCAGGAGATGTTTGATTCTGCAGGAATTTCAGGTGAAGAAATTAGGGTTTGAACACCTTAGGGTTTGAACACCTTAGTGATGCAACACATGTTGCAAATCTGTTTTTGAAGAAGGTTGTAAAACTTCATGGCCTACCCAGAAGCATTGTCTCAGGCAGAGACACAAAATTTGTTGGTCACTTTTGGAGAAAACTATGGAAGAAGTTGGGGACAAATTTTTCCTTCAGCTTAGCTTATCATCCTCATACAGATCGACAGACCAAGGTGGTAAACAAAAGTTTGGGGAACTTACTGAGGAGTCTGGTCACTGCGCACCATAATTAGTGGGATCATATTCTGCCACAAGAAGAATTTTCCTACAATGACTCACCAAACAGGAACATTGGAAAGAGCCCATTCCAAATATTGTATGGAATGCAACCCAAGGGAGTATCTGAGTTGAGAGACTTGGAACAGAGTGAGATTAGGAGTTCTCAAGCAGAAGATTTTTCTATAGAAATGAAGAAGCTCCATAGTGGGATCAGAGGAAAGTTGCAGAGTTCTAATTAGGAGTACAAATGCAGAGTTGATCAACACTGTAGATAAATTCAATTTGAAGTAGGAGATTAGGTTCTGGCACATCTCAATAAATAAAGGTTCCCTAGGGGAACATATAACAAGTTAAAGATGAAGAAGATAGGACCATGTAATATCTTAAGGAAGTTTGATGAAAACACCTACGATATTGAGATACCAGATGATGTGGGCATATCGCCCATATTCAATGTTTCAGACATATATCCTTATAGGAAAGATGACACGGAGGGGTTAGAAGATCAAGAGAAGGTTCGGTGGGAGAAACAAATGCCTGTAGCGAAAAAGCCACAAATGGAGAAGATCGTTGATCAGAGGATCGACAAAAAGACGAGGAGGAAGATGTGTTTTGAATATCTAGTCAAGTGGAAGGGACACCCAATAGAAGATGCGAGTTGGTAGAATGAAGCTGCTATCCAGAAGCATGGAAAGTCAGTGCAGGAGATCATGGATAGGAGTCCATGAATTTTTTTCAAGGGGAGTATGATGCAGGAGCATCATTGTCACTTGCGCAGAGCAATACCTATTAGTGTTTGGGAATCAGTATGGGAGCTCAACGCTGACAGTTATAGCAGATATTTTGAAGTCGCCTTAACTCAACGTCGATATTAATTTTGGAGGCACGCTTGAAACCAGGTTGGAAAAATCTGGAGGCATGCTTGGACGATTACGAGCGAAGTGGGAGATTCCACTACGGATCTGGAATGCGACTGGTCCAGATAGTCATTAGGTTAATTTTTAGGGTAGACAAGTAGCCAGGGGGGAAAACCTGAAAAACCTCAGTGATAAATAGAGGTTTTTTGCGCCCGAATGAGGCTAGTTACTGATGCAGGAGCATCCCTCACGACAAGCAAAACCAACGTTGAAGCAAAAGCCAGCTGGAAGACATCCAACACAAGTTTTTGAATTTTTAAATTTTCCCTTGAAGTTGATGCACGCACCTTGGTAAAAATGTAATCAAACCTCGAGCCATACGCTCTCGTCTAAGATAGACAGAGGCATTTATAGTAGTAGTTGTAGGTAGATAGAATTGAATTTGTAGATTAGACAGTTCTAGAAGAAAAGGGGAAAACGGGATATAGACACCCTCATTGTGTATTGTAAGATAGTTCAGAACAGGAGAAAGGAGAGTCGAGAGCATAGGAGAATAGCAGAGAGTTGTAGAAAAACACCCATGTACAGATCTTGAATTAATAGAAGAAGTTGATTCAGATTCATGGTTGTTGTGTTATTCTCTGTGTATGTGTGTTGAATTCTCTACTTATGAGAACTACTTCCTGTTATGCATTTGTTATTATGCTGTGTGTATGCTTTCATGTGTCGAGATTGAAATCTGAGAGGAAGTGAAATGAGTTTCAATTTTTTCTCTACTTGAGCAAGGATTCCTGCAAGGAGTGTAGTTGAAGTCATCTGCAAGGAGTGCATTGACAGAAGGCTCAGAGAGTTAACTCTTGTTCTCATACCACCAGGAGTGAGATTGGGTTATACAAGTCATGCAAGGAGTGTGTAGGCTAAGGAGAGTCTCA